>LPNX010700614.1:202969-231050 GCA_001517045.1 Pseudotsuga menziesii | reverse complement strand
TTTTTTTTTTTTTTTTTTTTTTTTTTTTTTTTTTTTGTTTACCAAAACTGATGGGTAGATTAAGATAGATTCGGAAAATCAGCTTCCGGGTGCTGTGTTACACTGGAAGATTCCTTATCAAGACAAGGGAAAAGACAAGAAAAACAGAGACCATAGTTGACCGAAAATGACATCAAGTGGAGTCCAGTTGTTGCAAGGACTTTCCCACACGATTTAAGCACATCTTAACGGCCGGCAAATGAAAGACACAGAGGACGCGAGCTCAGAAACAAAGGTGTGAGCTTCAGAATTGAGTTTAAGATTATTAGGGATCCATCTTGGAGAAGTAGACGAGCTCCCTTGCTTTAAATCTTCGACCAACTTCTCCAAACTGGTTCGCTGCCTCTTTGAACTGGTAGAGAAGGTCTTCTTGGACGTCAGCCAATCCTTCTGAAGCGTTTTCAAGCTTCTCTTTGCACCCATTCGAGCCAGAGGAGAGCAACGGCTGTCTGCTCCATTCTTTATTTTGATGCTGGGACTTCCCTTAGCATTCCAGCTTGCCCATTCGATCTTCAACCGACATAGCTCATAGAGGGAAACCACCGTGTCACCACCGAGAGGACAATGGTAGTCAACAGTGAAATCGTAGCTTCTAGCTGGGAATGAAATGGAGCCTGGATAATCAAGACAGCCTCAAGTTTCTCTAGGGAAACAACCAGGCCTTTCTAAAGTCCAAAGGACCACAAGAAAGAAGCTGATGAGCAGGTTGCCAGTACAGAAAATGCAGAGATCTCTGAGGTCGCGTTCAGGCAAGGAAGAGTCACGGGAGATTGCAGGAAGAGACGTTTCCATTGATAGAAATGATGCTCCTGCTCAGGAGCGTGGCATGATTGGCTTCAAGATCAGCTGCCTTGTTAAGATGGCGCAGCACGTGAAAGAAGCTTATGGTTTGGAACTTGCCCTTTAAGATTTGATTTTTCTGGGCTATCCTCTTCATGTGGATGCTGGGAGGACTAGAATTCGATCTCATCCCTTGAATCACCATTTTGGAGTCCCCAAAGACTAAGATATTCCAGATGTTAAGGCTTATAGCTTGCCTGAGACCCTGCCACAGAGGATGATATTCAGCAAAATTGTTAGACTCCACTCCTAGCCCCCAAGCAAAGGAAGAATGAACGGAACCTGAAGGCAAGAGGATCACTCCTCCCCCTCCGGATGGGCTGGATTGCCCTTAGAGGCACCATCAAAAAACAGACAATGAACTTGCAGCGATAGTCTCCAATTTAAGAAATCTGGTTCTTCCATTCGGATTTCCCAAGCAGCGAGAGTTGGAGGTCTAGTATTGGGAGTTTTATGAGCACTAGAGGCGAAACCAGCAAACCATGAAGCTTCTCTGTCCTCTAGAGGTCTAGCATTCCAGAGGTCAGGCTTGTGGTCCAAAGCTTCTCCAAGGAAAGCTTTGGCTTTCATCGCTATCCTAGAAGGAGTGCTCTCCACATCTCTGAACAGGCAATTGTTCCTTTCAAGCCAAAGTTTCCAGAAAATGAACTTAGGGAGAAGCATCCACGCATATTTGAGGAGGTCTTTTTTGGAGAGCTGAAAGGGGGAGCATTCAGCCCATCTGGTAAACAGATCTACTGTTAACTCCGGCAAATTAAAATTAGGAGGATTCACCGAAAGAGCTTCTTTCCAGACTTCTTTGGAGAACGAACAGGACAGCAGAAGATGATCAATATTTTCTTCATCATTCTTGCACAGGGCGCACCTTGAGGGACCTTCCAGGCCTCTCTTTCGTAGATTTTCCGTTGTGAGAATACTTCTATGAACCACATTCCAACAAAATAGATCAACTTTCGGAATGGACTTGGAAGACCAAACGAAGTTCCACTGGATCGGATTTGGGGCTACGTGAGGAAACGTCATTAAGGACCGGTAGCCTTAAGCTGCTGTATAACTTCCTGAATTGGATCCCCAGCCTCTCTTATCACAGGCAGATTGATTTAGTGGTGATTTACCTTGCAGAAGCTCGGACAAAGTTTTGGCTTCCTCATCAAGATCGCTGGGGAGGTCTGCATACTTCCAATCAATCCAGTTTTTTTCATTGTCCCAGGCTGAAAGGTCCCAAAGAGTGAAGATATGTTGATCTTTGAGCCATTGTTTAATATTCTGAATTTCTGGATTATACCCCAAAGGCTCTTCCCCAAGGATGGAATCTTCCCACAAATTAATTTTATTTCCGTTGCCAGGTATCCAATACAATAAAGATCTGAAATGCACTAGGGCTTTGAGACAGAGCTTATAGATTGGAGAGCCAATTTTGCTGGGAGGATTTTTGTCAAGGCAGCAAGTTCTCTGGCCAGAGAAATATTTTTTCCACAGAACCTGTTTGCTCCAGCTAGCCTTCCCGGACACAATCTGTCAGAGAATTTTGGTTCCCATAGCTAAATTTTGAGCATGAATACTTCTGACTTGGAGGCCTCCTTCTCTATAGGTCTTTTGGACTTTGTCCCAGCTGACCAGATGGGGCTTTTTCAGGTTTCCTTTTCCCCCTTCCCACAGGAAATTTTTGAAAAGAGTTTCAATCTTGCTGATGACAGAAGAAGGGGCCAGAAGAATAGAAGACTGATATATAGGGATATTGGCCAGAACAGATTTCAGTAGAACAAGTTTCCCTGCTAGGGTGAGCCAGCGCGCCCCCCATTTTTGAATCTTAGCTTTTAACTTTTCAACTATGGGGTTCCAATTCTTGGTTTTGATGGCAGATTTAAAAATCGGGACACCTAAGTATGTGAAGGAGTCCCAGTTCTGGTAGCTTTCCATTTCCAGAACTCTAGAGGTTCTTCCTATTTCATCCACAGAGCTGTTCCAGCAGTAAATTTTGCTTTTTTGCAGGTTGATTTTGCTTCCATAGATCTGAAGATAGATGTCTAGCTCCTTCTTGAAGTTCTTTGTAGATTGAACACCAGCTCCTCCCAGCAGCAGAGTGTCATCTACGAACTGGGCATGATTTATTTCCTTTACATTATGGGCCATGCAAAGCCCAGGTAGAGAAAGGTCCTGCTGACAGTTGTTAAGTTGGAGGCTGAACACGGAAGCCTGGATGGCGTATAGAAGTGGAGACAAAGGGCAGCCTTGGCGCAGCCCTCTAGAGGCTTGGAAAAAATTGGTTGGCCTTCCATTGACCAAAGGGGCAATCCAAGGGGAACAGATGCATCCTTTGATCCAGCCAATGAGCTCAGTGGAGAAACCAAATTTCTCCATAACAGCAAAGAGGAATTCATGATTTACTTTGTCAAAGGTGTTGGCTAGATCTAGTTTCACAACCATGCCTTTCTCTTTTCGGAGGAAGCTGGAGTGAATAGCCTCCTGAACAAGAATAACATTATCTAGAATTTTCCTTCCCTTTATGAAACCTCCTTGATTCTCAGGGATTATTTTAGGCAGAATTTTTTTAATCCTGTTGGCTATGATCTTAGTGACCAACTTGTAACTGGTGTTGCAGAGGGAGATTGGTCGGAATCTTGAAAAATTTGAAGCTCCTATCTCCTTTGGGATCAAGGCCAAGAAAGAGGAGTTTGTGCTCCCGCCCAGCTTATGATGGATTTGAGAGTTCCTAATCATCTTTAGCAGATCATATTTGATGATATCCAAGCAACTGGAGATAAATCTGGCAGTGAAACCGTCAGGCCCAGGGGCACTATCAGGTTTCATATGGTCCAGCTTTGTTTTGAGTTCTTTCATAGTCACTGGAGTAGCAAGGGTGGTATTGACAGAGGCTTGAACGAGAGCAGGGACCAAACAGATGGGATAAGCATTGGAATCAATGAGATCAGCAACAGGAGCATTGTAAAGATCTTGGAAATGGGAAAAGGAAGCCTTTTTAATGCCTTCAGCATCTTTAATCAGCTTATGATGATGAGTAATTTCCTTCATGGAATTGAAATTTTTCCTTGCTTCAGCTTGTTTATGAAAGAAGGAAGTGTTTTTTTCTCCGTTGGCTTGCCAAAGGTTTCGAGATTTTTGGCGCCAGTACTCTTCTTCATCTCTGCAGGCTTTATAATAGGCTTTCTGAAGGTTACTTTCTTCTCGGATAATGCTTTCAGTGATAGGGACAGATTCCATGAGGATTTGATGATTTTCCAAGGCAACCTGGCTATCTTTCCTGCTAGAGATTGAGGAGGGAAGAGACTTGGCCCAGCTCTTGAGATCATGTTTAAGCCTTCTGAGCTTTTCTTCCCAGATAAAGGAGGGGTTTCCAGTGACTTTTTTACTCCAGGAGCTAGTGACAATATGGTAGAAGCCCTCTTGATGGATCCAAAGGGGACTGAACCTGAAAGGGATGGGGCCAAGATCTTCCTCAACAGAGAGCTCAAGGAGGATTGGTTTATGATCGAAAATACAGTTGGGAAGGATTTTGGACGAAGCATAAAGCCCCAGGGTGAGGAAGGAGGAGTGGACGAGAAACCTATCTAGGCGGGCCGCAATATGCCTCGGCCCTAGTCTTTTGTTCGTCCAAGTAAAGTTACCTCTGGGGGGTTTTATATCAACTAGATCCCATCCTAAGATGATGTCTTCGACCCATTCCTGAGATGGATCGCGGACTATGGATCCACCTTTCTTCTCATTTGCTGCCAGAGTGACGTTAAGATCTCCAGCAATGATAATGTTTTTTGGTCTTTGGAGGCTTAAGAACGATCCAATAGAATCCCAGCAAACTTTTTTTTCCGCTAACAAGATTGGAACATAGAGATTAAACATACTTACAAAATGACCAGAGTCTTTGTGGATGAGGTTGGTGTAGATCCAATGCTTAGTATTGTGAACAGAGATTAGCTCATATTTGGAGGAGTCCTAGAAGGTGGCAAGTCCTCCTGAGGCTCCCCTGGAGCTGACAGCTGTTCTCGGGCCTTTCTTCCAGAATATATTTCCAGCATGGAGGGCAGAACCATCCTCCATTTTTGTCTCCTGAACAAGTAGTATCTCTGGCTTGTTGATTCTTACTAGGTCTTTCATTGCTTCAACTTTCTGCGGATTGCCAAGACCTCTACAGTTCCAGGAGATGTACCGCATTATTTACTTTTGGAGGGGATGGCCCCTTTAGAGGGCTGGCCATGCTTGGATCTGGTGTTCACCATAGCTTTGAGAGTTAGCTGGGATCCTTGCAGAATATCTGCATAAGACCTTTCCTCCCTTTGCTTTCTGTTGGATTTCCGGCCCCTTGTCTTCTTGATTGGGGTAGCATACGAGCTTCCGGATTCGGAAAATCCATCATCATTGTCTCCTCCTGGATCAGAGTCCATGGATGATGGATTTGCTTCTGCATCTCGTGAATCTCCATAGGTAGAGGAGCTTCTAACTAATGGGTGTGTAGGTTCTGGCTGGATTTCTCCTGGCTCCAAAGCATTTCCCCCTTGACTATCTTGTGTTTGCTCTGGATTAGCAGATTTAGTGGCCGAGGATTCCTGAATAATAATAACCCGAGGAACTTCTGGGGCGCTCGTAGAAGGGGGGTCTCCATGGGCCGCAGAAACTGGTTGCTTAGACAACTCTGGAGAGAGAACAGGATCCTTCGGAGGGGCTTTTGGGTCAGATTTCAGAGCGTTGCTAGGGCCTTTCTTTTCGATTGGCTTACTAGGGCCCTTGCCTTTTTTGACCCTCTGCCAACCTTCACCTTCTTCTTCCGTCTGTGCTTTTGGGCAGCTGCGTTGGAAATGGCCATGCTCATGGCAGAGCCGACATTTAAACGGTAGTTGTTCATAATCAAGTTTCTGGAAATGAGACCATGATCCTACCGAAAGTTTGACGGCTTCTGGGAGTCCCGCCTCCAGATCAACTTCAACACATATTCTAGCACATGAGTACTGGCCTTTATTGTCTGCTTTGTCAATGTACCGGCCTAGGGCATTTCCTATTTTTTCCAGGGCCTGGACGTTCCAGCAATGGATCGGGAGATTGGGGAGCCTTACCCAAACTGGGACCTCTTTGGGGACGTCGACTGTAGGGTCAAATTTCGGGGTCCACCTGTTCAGGTAAAGTCCTTGGGAACCCATGAAATAGGGGCCACTTCGGAAGATGAGATCACGGTCCTCTTTTGAGATGAATTCGAAGACGAAGAATCCTCTGCCCACCGGATAGCAGGTGACACTGTTCTTCAGATGGGGTCTCCAATTTCGCTGAATCCAATCATCCGTGGTTTTAGGAGAGGGCCAAAGCCCCATGAACTGGCCAACCAGGCCTCTTTCAGCTAGTGTCAGGGCTATTTTAATGGAATGCTCCTCAGGCAAGGCAATTTCTGGAATAGAGTCAAGTTTTTTAACAAATTTTGGGGCCTCTTTGGCTGCCAGATTCTTTCTAGAAGGGGATAGCAGTTTGCTGAAGGCGTCTTTCAATGAAGAGAGGAGGAGGGAGGGGGATCCCCTCCCCCTGGACCAGCCATGGCGGCATGCAAGAGCAGGAAACCCTAGAGTAGGGCAGCATGCAGCCAATCTGGATTCAGATCACAGATCATGAGACGTCCTCTGGCAGATCGCAGCTCGCCCGCCTCCGTTGTAAATATTTATGTATGTTATTGTTGATGTTTGAGATGTTTCTAATATAAATGAATACACACTGATTATAATGCAATGGCTACAGTGGAATGGCCATTATTTTGGTTATATTCTTATAGAGTTGTCCAAAGCATATTGGTAGATTCTTTTATTTGTATTGAGAAGTTTGTGGTTAGTATATTTTTTATTCGTATTGCTAAGTTTGTCAATTTTATTTGTGACCTAAATTTGTTGGGTTCACTTGATTTACGATATTTTGTTTTTTGTAAGGGTCATCCAGAAGTAAAATGTTTTTTGGTGATTTGTTTTGATGTGTAATTTCTATCATCATCCATAAATGGATCTAGTTATATATGATAAATATATTATCTAATTGGAATTATACTTCATTTCCATCATGATTGTATAGAATATATACAGGGCATGTTTGACCTGAGGTGTAGACATTATGCTATTTGATATCTAGTATTTTGCATTCAATGGGGGTGCTAAAACAATTTTACCACATTTTATATGCTTTAAAAAGTTTCAAGGACATGGATAGAAACACCTCCTCACTTTATCAGAGAAAAAGTAGTATTTAATAGAGTAGTTCTAGTGATATGTGTGATGATGCATTAATGTGCTTTCTATTCTTGTTTGCGTATGTTCTTATTTCTAATAATCATTGCAAGTTTCTAACTAACTCTAAAAATTCTAAATCAAATGACATAATTCATATTTTGATTAACAAAAGAAAGGAAAAAGTGTCATTCGTATCTATAATAAGATAAGCATGTTATTTTTTCTTAGATTGTAGCTTAAAATGAGAGATTCAGAAAATAAGATAATTGGGAATTCATACACTACATTAAGGTTGTGGGTCTCGATAATTCTCCATGTTGTAGTAATGATTCACTTGTGCCATAATCACTTCATAGTGTAAAGTGTTCAATTTTATTAGTTTGTCGGTATGTCAAGATTTAGGTTCCCACATGTTCGTTGGACCATTAAGGGATGAGATAAAAAGTGGAGTCCCCACTTGCCCTAAATCTAGTTAGTGTAGTTGTGTTTCACCAACACCTTTAGTTTCGAGTGACTCAATACTGCTTGTGAAATGTATAAATAAATCGTCCTCTCCTCATTCATGCATTTGTTCATTTGAGGGCATGGGAGTCGAGATAGTTGAGCTCTGATATATGTTCTTCTATTGCATTACCTTAGTAATCTACATAATAAAAAAATGAGTCTTCCTAGCAAAAGATTCACCAATATGTTACAAGGTTTTTATAAGTTGATGAAAGATCCACTAGGTTTTTATAATATTTTATAATTCATTGGAATATTCACCAAGATTTTACAATGCTAAATTATAATTTAGTGAAAGTTTCGTCAATATTTTACAAGATTCTATAATAGAATGAGAGATCAGGCAAAACCTTATATATACATATTATATTTTTGATGAAATAGCCTTTAATGTTTCCTATACATTAGGGAGATTCACCAATTTAATATACATATAAATTCCAGGGGTGTTCTTAAAATTATCCTTGCTTGGAACCATGTATTTGTATGACCAAAAAAATTAAAAAAAAACATGAAGGAAGGTGCTATCACAAATGCTTATGCATAATGAATGATTAAATGCCACACATATGACCTATGTAGAACATGTCTTAACTAAATTAGCCATGCAATGCGAAGTTGTCACCACAATGCATCACCGACAACAATATCCTAAACAATGACTGTTTTTTCCATTTCCAACGTTAGTATATGTAATCTTTGATACCTGTGAATCATACTACTAATTAGTGTCCAAAGACGCACTTCATTGATATCAAGAATGTAATTAGTATAGCTACCACATCATAGGCTTTTTAAATTGTCGAGGGAACTATTATATGTTTTCCTTGCTGAAAAAATTCAAATATAGTAAAGAAGATAAGCTATATAAAATTTTACGAGGCAACATTTTAGATGGAAATATTATGATTTCTATTGATCTGTCCAAGAATGCAGGGTTTCACATCTAAGTGCAGTTGTGGCTGCATATCTTGATTTGAAAGTGGTGTTGTGAATCCTTCTACTTCAAAAATAACAAATATAGTAGGCATCCAAAGCTTTCAACAAAGTTAACAATATATTGAAATATGGCATCGAGGGGATTTATAATAGTAATAATGTAGAAATGAATAGTGATCCAACATTGAAATTGTCATAGTTTAGTGTTTGAATTAGGAACTAAAGCTGGTTACTTATTGTTTTAACTATTTTTATATTCTAGATCTATTACTTCTGGATCTAGATAGTTCATCTATTTTCCTATATATGTAATTGTTGGAGATATTTCACATTAAGACTAAAATGCCATTAACTACTCGAGAACTAGTATTTAGCTAGCTCTTCATAGGATTTCGCGTCAATCTCTCTTGAACAATCTTACTTTGCACGAGTTAGTTGAGTTATACACTTATATAAACATGAGTTAGTTGAGTTATACACTAATTATATCAATTGTATAGTAATATTTTTTAAATAAACAAAATTCATTCATTTTGGATTCTCTCTTCATTTACCATTAATGTGTGTGATTCATTGTTAGATAGATCCTATGTGTAGGAATATACATGGTATGAGAGCCTACAGAAATATCACCACACTTCTTTTTGCAAGTATAGAGATAACAAACAAAACATATCGAGATCCAAATGCATTATATCATGGACTTGGTTCATATTAGAGTCATCGATTTGCATTACTTCCCTTCCGCTGAGAAGATTGTCGACATCTTTACCAAGACTTTCATTGAGAAAAAATTGCATTTACAACATTTGAAAGAGACATGTTCATAGTTGATGGTCTGAATCTAGTCTGCTTCTTCATGAGTAAGGCATATTTCTTCCAATAGTTCCTTGGAGATGCTCACGTAGACATAGACCTTGGCATATGATGTGTAGTGACAAACCTTGGTAACTTTCAATGCTTGAACAAAGGATGCAAAATTATTTCCTATTCTTACCAATGTTTCAAGATCCTAGTATTCATGTGGAAGGGAAGTCCTCTTTTTTTGGGTAAATTTCTCTTTCCAAAATATGAGATATAGTTATGTAGAATTGAAGAAATATGGACCACTGTCAAATATCCGGTCTTTTCTTTCCAAGTTAGTGAATATTACTATGAGAAACCCCTTATTTCTAAGTTTTAGGTCATAGTGGCCTTTGGGCTCTAGTTTGGTGTGATCCACCAAATCAAAGTTTTATTAGTCATCCATAATCTTATGAACTTTCCAATTAACGCATAGTACTTCATAGACTGAATAGTCTAATTGATGCTTGGTGATGTGATATGGTATTTCGACATTGTGGACGCCTTCACAATGATTTATCCTAGGAGTCAACCCTTATTCTTCCGACCCTTATTATTTCTTGTGGTTTCAATCTCTTGTGAACTTGGTTGTGTGAGCGGAGGCTTTGAAGTTCCAACTCACCCCTTTCCTTTTCCTTTTTGGATGACACCTAATTTTGAAGATTCATTAGTGTCCATGGATATTGAGGAGTTAAAATGGGGGTTTACCCCTATTGAAAATGGGGAGGGATTCTCCACCTCCCCTGAAGATTTCATGGTTGTTTATAGGCCAGTGGGCTATTAAGTAGACCTCATCTAGAAAATGGAAGCGAAAACAATACCCTAACCAGAAGAAAGTTATGAGCATCACCTAAGTCTCTCTCTTGTTTGAAAAACCTAAACCTAAATTATACCATAAAAATTAAGTATAAACAAAAAACCTATTTATTTTAACATTATAACATATTTCAAAATAAAAATAACTAAAAATCACATATAAGGTATAAACTGGTAATATATATACAATTTAATATTTGTTAAATATTCAACACACAAATAAATAACAAATATATAATACACATAAGTTTATTTGACACTAATTTGATGTTGGCATTGCAGGGAAATCCAAATAGATATTATATAGTCTCTCATGAATGTGGAACGTGGAGTCCCAAAAGACCCTATGTTTATTGGATGTCAAACATCGCTCAAATATCACTCGTACAAAAGATATCCAATATGATGGAGTTTTTCATCCACCCTTTTTATGTTTTGTGAGTAAATAGGGAATTTGCCACTTTCATTTTAAGGAAATTTTCAAGCATTTCTTATCGATTCAAGGATGGTATCGTGTGTATAGCTGGTAACTTAGACTTATTGCGTCTCATTATGTGAAAAATAAACTATGAACTTGATCCCTATTCACAAGAAGCTCGATTATCGTCCTAATGACAATGACATGGACCAATTGAGCCAACTACTAAAACTAAAATACTTATCACTTATCAAATAGTTCTATGAATTTTATTATATTTAACTTTAAACATTTATGATAAATTTGACATTTACATTTAATATTTAAAAATTGATTAGTGTACACACTTTAAATTTGAGCATCCAATTTTCATTCAGGTTGAGGCATTCTGAAGAACATTCCTCTCTCTCCCAATGAGTCATTGAGTTCCATCCTGATTTGCACCTTTGAGATTTTTGTTTTTCTCATAGGATGATTAAGTATGAGTTGATTTCTCGATTGTGCATAGGTACCTATTACGGCCATGTCTTTTTAGGACCGATATCGAGGATTGTTGACTATGATGACATTTATTCATGATACCTCTCATTTTGCACCTTTAAGTTGTGGATTGTGGGCCCCTCATGTAGATATTCCTAGACTTTCACCATGCATTTTTCTCAGTGCACTACCTTGTTTTGTAATCACTTGGAGCTAGCCACTTTGGAGTGTTTCATGCTCAGGTTGTTCGTAATTGTTTCCACCTTTAGATTATACTTCCATGCATTTTCCATCACATGTGACTTCCATTTCCATCATCTTGTTGATCTAGTTCAACACTGTTGGGGGCATGGTGTGCAATGCTTTCTTGGGTGTTTGTGTTTCCCAGTTTGGTTGAGATCAACCTTCTTTAGAGGGAGACTCATACACAACATTAATTCATATTTTGAGTTGATGGTTATAGTGATCGACAACCCCTACACTTCAACGTGATGGATTGGTGTCCATAAGGACAATATTTTTTTGTTGTTTTTCTTTATTGTACATGAGTACCTAACTAGGCCTTTTGTGGCAGGACTTTAGAGGATTGGCCTCTTTTAGGGGGACGATGTGCATTTGATTCTTATTGCCTCGAGAGTTTGAAATTTTATGCTTAGATTTCTTTGTGGTATCTTCTTTAGATTCAATTCTAGGTCCTTTTTTAGCATTGGTTATTTTCTCTCATTGGGAGGACCTTTTTACCTACGAGGTTTTCTCT
The DNA here is from genome assembly GCA_001517045.1 of Pseudotsuga menziesii. Classification (NCBI taxonomy): domain Eukaryota; kingdom Viridiplantae; phylum Streptophyta; class Pinopsida; order Pinales; family Pinaceae; genus Pseudotsuga; species Pseudotsuga menziesii. Next base: position 219,202 of record LPNX010700614.1, on the reverse strand, counting down.
TTTTCTCTACTTATGAGTGTTTTGTACTTCGGTACCTAAGCACACCTTATTGTCAAGACTCATTTTCTCTTATGTTTACTTCCTACGTATTGCTTAGGGGTCATGTTAGTGTATGTACAATTGATTAAGCTTATGTAGGTTAACTTAGACACCAGGTTGGTATGCTTATATGTACTAGGCTAGTACACCTTGTTTCCCAGTCAACATATCAATCAAATTATGTTCCATAACTTTCTAGGTTTGTTACAAATAAACTTGGCTTCCTCTTGTAATACACAAGATATCAATGCATTCTTTTCAATGTTATGTCTAGGCTTATCTATGATCCAAGCTCATCCCAAATTCATACCATTCTTTCATCCCATATTTAATTTGTGGTAATGTACTAGATCATGTATGTGATGAGTCTCCCTTCATTGATGAAGTTAGTGAAAACCAAATATGCTAAATATAATGGAGTGAAGAAATTATTGGGTATGAATGATCAGGGAAGAGATGATATTATATGATTTTATTCGAGCCCTCAATCAAAACTACAATGGTTATATCTTATCTGTGTTTATCTTTTCCTACCTAGTTAATCCCTTCTCACTTCCACAATCCCCTCTATGACATGTAAACAAACTATTCAACACGTTCAACTTGCAATGCGAAATGGAACGACATTGATGTGTAATGTTGTTTCTAGTTATAGGGGAGTGGAAGATGTATCATGATTGCAATCGAAATTATGTTTGATGTGTAATGTTGTTTCTAGTTATAAGGGAGTGGAAGATGTATCGTGATGGTCCATTGTGTTTTAAGTAGCTAAATGAAAAGATAGGTGTACATCTTGAATGAGTGGTTAAAAGTGTCTCAATAATTTTTAAGTAACAAAGAGTTCACATATCAAGTGATATTGAGAACATTAATTATTATAGAAAACAAAATTGAGAAACAACTAAATGTAAATTTTAATTTCATTTTATTCAACAATCTTGAAGACCGTTACATTATTGAAATAATGTAATTTTAACCTTTTTGATTTATAAAAACTAAAAATAGTGTATTTAAAGAAAAAACTTCAACTTATTTAAATTTACAATATGTAAAAAGTTTAAATCATTTAAATTCAAATTCAAATCAAGACTTATCTTGAGACACTCCATCTACTACCACATGGAAAACATATCCATTGGAACAAGTGCAATAATATTCATCAAGATTGTCTGGTGACATCAATAATTATTAAAATGGAACAAATTTCTTGGATTCTTGCCCTTCCTTATTATCCTCGACTTTGTAGTATTATTTTATCTATTTTGTTATTTACGTCCATTCAGTTTCACGTTTGCGAGAATGATCTATTGTTTGAAAACCATTCCCAAAAAATCACACTCTCAACCAAATCATGGATGGCGAAGAATTCTGCGCAGTTGAAGACTGATAGGTGGCTTTCAAATCCTAGTTATATCTCATAGAGTTGAGAGGATATGAGACATGGAGACCACATTATCCATTTCATTCTATCCAAACATAGCAGATATGCATAAGGGTTCAACGAAGTTAGGATTAGATTGAAATCCTTATTGTAGGAATCTCAGTAACTATATCTAAGGGAGTAAACTTTCTACTAGACCATTTGCACCGATCGGAACTATATCTAAGGGAGTAAACTTTCTACCCGATCATTTGCATTGATAGGAAGACCGATCATTTGCATTGATAGGAAGACCAGCAACGTGGGATGTGACAGCTCACACGAGCCAGGTCGTCTGCTGATCGGATAAACTAGAGGAATTACTGCAACATATTTAGCGTGGGCATGATATTGGTTTCTTGTAATGAAGTTCAAATTTTACTTGCACAACTTGGCATTGAAAATATTTTGTAAGACGTCCGAAGGGTTAATTATAGAATATTTTGTTTCAAAGAGATCAAATTTGCGTCACAGCAGCAATTTTTTTTAAATTTCAATGTCCAACTAAGTCAATTGTATTAATATTAGTTGAACGATATATATAAATGTTGATCATTATGCGTGAAAACCCAATACAAAATAAACTAAAAATCGTTCATGCTAATAATCCCTCGATTCCTGTAACAATGCAAGCTTACACAGATAGAACCTGAGAAGAGTAAAACAATGAATGCAAGGTGCGCATATCATCACTGTTTTATTGTACAATATAGTCCATTACATATTATTTAGTTTGAACATATAGGTAAATGGATTGATATATATATTAGCAGTATAAGTTGGGGTTGGAGAGGAGATACTGTTCGATCTTCTTGAACATGGCATTGCTCTGTTCCTTCATCTCTTGTGCTTTGCCTTCGTCAAGCGGAGTACCCGGGAGGGTTTCGTAGTTGCAGATCGAAGTCACTACACAGCCACCTTCTTTCCTGGGAACGAATTTGAGCTCAAAGTTTGTAGCACTCAGTTTCTTGCCCAGCAGCCCTCCTTCTGTTGTTGTATACTTGAACACCATCTTCTCGTCGTCCATTTCATCCACTCGCTCCTTGGCGTAGCTGAAATCCTTATTAGCTGCAACAAGAAAATGAAAAGCATTAGAAATATATTTATAACTATTTGAATTGAGATCAAACTTTGGTTTATTGTACCGAAAGAAACTAATTATTTAGTTTGTTTTAAAATTGTATTTCTATACTCAGAGAACTTGGAAAAAACAGTCAGAAACTCACTATAATTTTCAATTGACAAGTTAAAAGACAGAGAGATCTGATTCAGTCGAAAAAACAACTAAAAGTGTAAGTAATATAATATTGATCTTCCTTAACTAGTATAGATTTTATAGCCTTACTACCAGGGGTGAAGTTGAGCTGCTTGATGGTGCCGACGCCTCCATCTCCTTGAAGGAAAGTCACAGAAGAGAAAAATTCGGGAAAAATCTTTGGAAAGAGGTTGTGGCCATCTTTCACCATGGCGTTCCATAATCTCGTTGCTTCCACCTCACACAAAACTTCGGTTGTTGCAGTACCAGCCACCATCTTGATAACCTAAAGTAGTCTATCAACAAAGAATAACTGTAAATTGCTTGTTCCAGTATGCACAAGAACATGAGGAAGATGGGTATATAAAGGCTAATTCACGTAATCTGAGCATTTAAGAAGGGTAGTTGGTTGCTACGAGAAGTCATATTCACACAATTGATGTGAACTTGAGTGGTTTCAGTTATTCGTATTTCTTCAAGAAATTCAAAGGCATCAACGGAAAAGGCGAGTAGTTGGAGCTGCCAACCACCTCATTGATTACCTGATACATGTCGGTATGAGAAGGACTTTCGCAATATTTTCTGTGTAATTTCATAAAAATATTGGCTTGATCCAAATTTGGTATAAGTTGAAGGGTGTATAAATTTTAATAATAATAAAATAATAATCTATTTTTAAAGTTATGGTTAAGTGAGATATCTATTTAATATATAAAACTGTTTTGTTCTCTTGTGTAGAGTGACTAAAGTCTACAGAGATGCATATACACTACCCCTCTTGATTTGAATCTATAACCTCTTTTGTATAGTTGTCAGTTCAAAATCAATAAAAATGACTCTTTTAAACTAACAAATTTTAACAACAAAAATAGACCATTCCCATATCCGTCTCTACCTTTAACGGTAAACAAAAGCAATATAAATGTGGCATATCTGACTCTTCTTCTTTTGATTATGATGAAGAAGCAAATTTAGGAGGTTGCTCTGGTACTCCTGATTTCAGTTTTTATATGTTCTCTTTCAACCCGCCTAAGGTCTCCTCAGAACTCAGAATTTAGGATTGTTGAAATAGACAAAGAATTGTCTGAGACCCCAGTGTATCAATATATGAAAAGACAAGATCTGAAAGATGAAAGAAGAAAGCTTTTAACAAGAAGAAAAGCAAAAGAAAAAGTCTCAGAAGAAAAAGAGCAATCTGTCTCTCCAGAAATTAGCAAGAATCCAACATTCTACCAGCCTGTTGATTTATACAAAGGCTATCCTAATCATCATGAGGATAGACAAAAGTTTAGAAAAATAAAGAAAATCTGATAAGACTACAGATCAAAGATAAGCAGTATTCCCTAAAGAAGTGATAACTTAGTTGTAAGGCAATGAAATATGAATAGTAGGATTGTTGGCTTTGTTTTTTGATTCTAAACCATTAATTAATTATTTATTTTTGTTCTTTATAAAAGTTGAAACTAAAGAAATGTTTTATTGTATCAACTACTATATCTATTATATTAAATATTTACTAAAATTTAGCTCCATATTTAATAATAATAATAATAGTAAGACACCAATTTAATATATGAGACTTTCTTGTTCTTGTTTGTAGGACAAAGGATCTCTTTGCGCAACTATTTAATTACTAAAATTTATAAAAATGTACATACCCTATCTCTCTAGATTTAAATATGTAACCTTAAAAAAAAACCCATGAAAGTTACATAATAATAATTATAATTGTTTCAGTGTAAATATTCCATTTTCAAAACTATCAACTTGGTGAAAATTATAGGAGATGGTGTTAGCCTTATGGCTTAACCTAACAATCACAAATTTAATATTGTCACATTTATTTGTATTTCTTATTTAGGATATTAGTCATTTATCCTAAATGATGACCTTAGGATTTTTTACAAGATTGCCTAGCCTAGTCACCATGCAAAGGTGTTAGAATCTAGAGCAAATCCCTCCATGAGGTGGCATTCTTATTTGTACTATATAATGGTACTATTTGTGTGAATGTAATATATTTAAGGTTTTTGTCTTTTCCATCATATTTTTCCCATACATGTTTCTTCATTTGGTATCAGAGTGAGTATGAGAAAGAAGAAAAAGACCAAGGCTCAATAAGCCCATATTGTATATCAAGCCAAAAAACTTTGTGTAATAGAATTTGTTTATTGAAAATATATTTATATGCTTTTAGTAATTTTGTAAACATTTTTATCTATGTGTAACATTCATCTCTTCATAAGAATAATGAGAAACTAGCTATAAACAAAATAGAATGGAAAAGGCAAAAACCTTAAATCTATTATATTCACACAAATAATACTATTATATAGTAAAAAAAGAATGACACTTCATGAAGAAATTTACTCTAGATTCTAAAACCTTTACATGGTGCCTAGGCTAAACAATCTTATCCAAAATCTCTTTATCATCATTTAAAATAAACGACTAATATCCTAAATAAAAAATACAAATAAATATGATATTAACTTTCTACTTCATAATGGTGCTAGAATATTTTTGCCTTTTCCATCCTATTTTGCCCATACATATTTCTTCATATGGTAGTTGCAAAGTTAATTTCGTGGGCTATACAAGTCAATGGAGAAGCTTAGCTAAGTCGCCGCAATGTCGGCATTAAAGTTCAAAATGATATTTTGGATGACTAGATAACACCATACACGTGAAGCATCTTCAACCGCTAACCAATGCAAATATTTGACTCGAAGGCACAATTTTCGTAGTTGGTTTGACCAAGCAACCATATCTTTGTTCTTGGCATAAATCTTGTCCACAATATTTTACACGGACAATAACATAAGCTCTGATTATATATTTAAAATAAAATTTGTAATTTCTACCGCTAGGTGCTTAATTTAAAACGAAAACCAACAATACTTAACTTAAAAATAAAAAATATAGATATTCAATTTTTTTTTAAAAAGGCAAAAAGTAAGAGTATAGGTGAGGAGTATCCTTCATGAAGAAGGTATAATAACTAATAAGTTAGTTGATGACATAATAGAATTTATACTAGCATTTGCACTAGGAGACGCAAAGGGACATTGAGAAGGTAAAAATATTGAATTTTTATCGCAACAAATTGTTTGTAATAGACTTTTCGTGTTGGTAGCGTTCGTTTATAGAGCTCAAAACCGAAGGAGAAAGCCTTAGAGATCTTGCCAATGTGAATCGTAAAAGACCGACCTATATATAGATTTTCTGGGTTGAGTGAGAGATAGTAGGATTAAGAGAAATGAATGATTGAGATTTAAACTCGCGGGATGTGGGATCTTATCGCGAGATTTAAATTTTATTAACTATCTCACAAGCTGCATGCGATGCGGGATGCGAGATGAGAAAAGCAATGAAGTGTTTGTTGCGGGATATGGAGATATTATTTGTGCGCAAATGGGACATCCCGCATCGCGCGTCCCATGACCTGCAATGTGGATTGCGGGATTTGAACAAAGAGATTTGAAACTGTCACATTGGATAATTGGTTGTTGAAGTTGAGAATTTGTGAATCAACTATCACATTAAAAGACATGAAAACTCAAAAATGAATGTTGGCTTATGCAAAAAAAAAAAAACTTGAATAGAAAGCTACAATATCCTAATGTCGAAAATAGCAAACGAAAGTCCAAGAGCCATAAATGAAACAAAGAAAGCTGGGAATAATTATCATTCTTCTCTTAAGTACTAAATTAACTATGCTAATTAAACAAAGAGAGCTTGAAATAATTTCTTAAACGTTTTAATTCACAGTCAGTAAGGTTTGCTTTTGAGAATTAGTTTAAAAAATGCTTTGATAGGTTGGCTTGTTATTTAAATCGGTTACATAAAGTACATTATGATTTTCTTTACCATTGTCCATTATTGACTACACAATATTAGTCTGAATCTCTTGTCGAGGCTCCAAATGATCCTGAAATTTAATTGAATTATTAACAGTGTAAGAGGACCCCAAGTTTAACCATAGACTATCAAGAATGCTCTTATAAGCAAGCACTGTTTTGGAATAGATTACCCATAAATTAACCACAACTCTTGAAATAAACAAAGCTTAACCAACTAATATTATGATACGACCAAGGTTTGAAACCCTGGAATGCTGAAAATCTTGTGAAATGTAAGAATTATAATGAATTTGCATCCGTGTTAGCATAAAATTACAGAAAGGTATAGCGTTGGATGCAGTAAGCACGCTGGGCTCGACCACTCATCTGTCTATTGAATCAGCGACGTGTCCTTCCTTGGCTGTGTGTTTCATGCTCAAAGGTGCCTTTATATGCTTTTTGTGCTTAGCCTTGTCCGCAATTCCCCTATGCCTTGGTAACATTATTGTATGAGGGGACTTGGAGAAGGGCATTGTTGTTCTCCTCAGCTTCCATGACGTGGGCTCTCCTACAAACAATATAGTGGGGTGTGTCCTCAACCTCGTCGCCCCCTCAGAGAAAATTAGCAAGTGCAAATTACAAACGAGGAGTTTGGACACTCGCCACCCGAAGTAGGAGCATTTGCTCCGACTGCTTGCGGCTGAACATGGCCGCCATGCAGTGGGACTTTGGAAGTCGTGACCTCTTCGGGGGTTTTTGGGGAGACACTTTCATGATAGGAAAACCCTGGTATCGTGCAGTTGGAGGTACGGCTATCCGGAAATATTCAAAGTGCATCACATCTAGGACTTGATGGTTGGTAATTTCCTGGTGCATATAACCAGGATGATAAAGGAACATAATTTCATGTTCGCCAACCATCAGTACCCCCTGACAAATTAGCTTCTCGAACCATACAACCATTGATGTCTGCAAGAAAACTCAAGACCTCATGTAATTGAGCACTTCTGGCCTTTCTCTCACTGTTCATTCATCTACGTTCTTTAGTAGCTTCAGAGGGTGGTGCTATATAGGATGAGGCAGAATGACCCGAAAATAACTTACCAGCATGGTTTCACACTCGAAAACTGGTCATCATAACAATAATACGAGTGACAAGTGGGTGAGGATCTTATTCCTTGCCGAGAATCCAATGAAGTCATATCCTCTGATATCCAGTTATCATACTGGCAATGGATAAGAACTTAGGTGTTCTCCCTCATTGCTGCTCAGGTGGGTCAAGGCATTTGGAATTGACCTTCATTGCCCTTTCGCCTATGTTGTAGGTGGGATAAGAGTGGATTTGGCTGGCCACATTTCTTTTCTTTGTGTAGAGGGCATATTTGTTACTTCAAATATCTAAATTTCATGATCGATCCTCGAAGTTGGGACAACAGGCGATGCTGGGGACATGGTCTTCACCTATGGGGTGTTGTGAATGGTGTCTGGGGACTCCATTACTGATCAGAAAAAACATATTGTATGTGGGAATGTCCTTTTTGTACCAAGTTCATCGGGATATTTTGTCCACACCAGCATTTTGCACGCAGTCGGGTTATCAGTTGATTTCGAAACTTAGAACAACGAATCCTCTAGCTCCATGTAGATTTCATTTTCTCTCTCCGCGCATGTTCAACGCACGGGAGGACTTAGAGCCGTTGATCTTGACCTTTCAACCTCGAACCCACTTAAGGGACTTCACGAATTTTCAACACTAAATATTTCCTTGCACTTCCGGCCCGCTGAATCTCGCTTTGTTGTTGATCTTCCTAGTCATGGATCTGGATCGTCGATCCACGACGCTCATTATCTCGTTTCCCCTACTGCTTGTTTTGGCCATAGAAGGATCAATCACCGTAGAATAGAATTCGCCCTGTATCTGACGGCTCTTAATGACAGAACCTGCTAACCCGATAACTTGACAAGCAGTTCCACGATTCTTGATCGAATAGGGTCAATTTCGAATGGTTTAAGCCTATCATTCACAAATTTAAATATTGTGCTAACATACTTATTACATTAAGTTAAAATTGAATAATCGGAACAATGCTTTGAAATGGAATGGAATAAAATGTAATGGAATAGAATGGAATAATTACATTATTTTTTTCTTATTTTGCTCTACGGAAATTGGAACTTTGATTTTTTGTTTCATCCACTTTCTGTAAATACATTTGAATAAATAACATTTGAACTAAAATACATTTTTAAATAAATTTGAAATGTATTTACGGAAAGTGGATAAAAAAAATCAAATTTTCGATTTCTGCATTCGGCAGTCCAGAATGCGGAAATGGAAAAACATGTCTCATATTTTGTACATATTTAGAGCTTTAAATATTGAGCTTTTAAATTTAATTTAACTTATTTTCACTTGGAAAAACAATATTAATTAATTAAAGTAAAAATCAATATATCTCAATGAGAAACAGGTCGCGTTGTCGTTTTCAGATATTTGGTGCGGATTGTGTAAGTCGACTCCTCTACTTACGAAACATGGTTTTTGCACTTTCAAGCTTTTCTGAATCGGGATGTCGAAGTCAGCTCCTCCACTTATGAAATAGGGTTCTTGCAGTTTTAAGTTTTTCTGCTTTGGGATACGGAAGTCGACTTCCGAAATTTTGAAACTTGCAATTCTTCACTTTCCCAGGTCTCGTACTTAGCTAATCAAAATTATTTTTGTGTGTGTGAATTGGCCATGCCGCATCCCACATGCCGCATATGCGGTATGTGGGTTACGGGAATATTTGAATAAACTATTAACAGTTTTGTGATCCCGCATCCCGCATCCCACATCCTACAATCTGCATGTGCAGGGTGTGGGGTGCAGAACGATTAAATAAAGATTGAAATTATAATAAGATCCCCCATCCTGTAGGCCTAATCTCAATCGTTCATTTATCCTAATCCTACGGTTCTAATGGAGTCAGGGAAATCTATATATATTTTCATCTTTTGCAAATTATTTACCATTTTAACTGCTATAAATTGCTAGTATTATGTTTTTTACGAGTCGATGTTGTCATTGTGGTCTGGTTACAGGTTAGTATTTTAGTCGTTTTCATAATTCAAATTGCTTATTGTTGTTGTGGGTTAAATTAGTTTTAATTAATAGTAATATGGGATACCAACTATTGATATTCACCTGAGCATTCCACACTCAACTAATTAAAATTTTTATTGTGTGTGTGAGTTGGTCATCCCGCATTTCGCATCTCGCATATGCGGTATGTGGGTTATGGGAATAATTGAATAAGTTGTTAACAATTTTCTGATCACACATCCCGCATCCCGCATGTGCGGGATGCGGGGTGCAGAATGGTTAAATAAAGTTTGAAATATTAATAAAATCTTGGATCCCCTAGGCCTAATCTCTATCGTTCATTTATCCTAATCTTATGGTCCTAACAGAGTTGGGAAAATCTATATATATTTTCGTCTTTTGCGATTTCTTTACCATTTTTACTGCTGTAAATTGCTATTATGCATTAAATTTCATTGTGCTTTTTACCAGTTAATGTTGTCATTATCTGGTCTAGTTACAGGTTAGTATTTTAGTCGTTTTCATAAATCAAATTGCTTGCTAGCTATTGTTCTGGTTAAATTAGTTTTAATTCTTGGTTTATGCATTTAACAGAATAGACAACCCCAAGATGTCTTGAATTTCTCGATGCAAGAATCTGCAGAGGGATATGCTCACTAAGGACCCAAACTTTGGCATGTTTTCTGATACTAGTGGCAGAGTCAGTGAAACCTACTAGATAGATTGGTCTAGGATATACTCCATTTTCGATAACAATGACCTTTCGAACATTGAGAGTGACCAGTCCACTTAGCAGAGAATCAGGGATTTCGGTGTCCATTCCATTGATGCTAGACCTGTGATTATCCCTTACAATGATGCAGTTAAATGGATTATTGAACATGCCAACACAAAATACCGCTCTTTCAATAGTAGCACAGGGTTGCAACCTACTAATTTTTGTCCTGAAATTTTCACCAAAGCTTATTGTCTCAAGCCAACCAGACAGGTCCTTGACGTTGATTTTGTCAAAGTGTGCAAGTCCAGATATAATTTCGATGAAATGTTGAAGTCTTGGATGAGCGATCCCGGTAGGTTTTCTCAGAGGAAGGATAACCTTTACCCCGTCGAGTGGTTTAGGGAACCCTACTCGCTGCTAGCAGCTATGTTGTGCAGGCTTTATGGTTTGCCCAATTGTTCTTTTTTCAAAGTTGAATGGGCCCTAATTTCTCATCACGTTGTAACCACGGGAGAATCCTTTCCTTGGGCTTCCATTTTGTCCCTGGAACTTAGAACAGTTATCCAGGAGTATCAAAAGGCCTCTGCCAAGAAGAAACCTAATTTCTTATTTTCATCCTTCATTATCGATGCATTTTGTACTGAGTTCTAGTTTCCCAATTTTGGATGGAAATGGATGTTATCAGCTCTACCTGTACACATTTACCATGCAAAATTATGGGATAGCAACTATGTGGCCGGGTTCTAAAAAATTTGTAAAAACTTGCCCGCATTTATTTTCTAGTCTTCAAAAGGGAAGCTCCAGCCTTCTCTCCTGAAGCCAGGACCCTTATTGCTACCATGGGTGATAGGTGCGTTGGAGAATAATTTGCATATATTAGAGTCTTTGGTAGCAATACTGCCCATATGTTACCCAAAGTTGTACCTGGTAGGTTGGTTATTGAGGAAAGATCTTTCCAGACATTGACTGAAGGAGTTTACAAAAACTTGTGAGACCTAAGAGAAGAGTTTGCCCTAAGTTTCCTCAGAACCTTGAAGCAATGAGCATACCAACTTCTACCTGGGCTATAGAACTTAGTAACCACATAGTTTCTCTGAAGCTGGGTTTTGCCAGTAAAATACAGCGTTATACCAATCGGTTTGTTGATGCTCATCTCATGCAGAACCATTTCAAAGCAGGTTATACTCATGAAAAAGTACTAGATGATTCTATTTACCAAGTAGTTGATACTTTTTCTGAAGTTTTAGCCAAAGCTAAAAGAAAAGAGGAAGAAAGCCAGATCTTATGCTACAAAAAGGAAATTAGAGACAAGGTTCAGGCTTACAAAGCAATGGAATTGGATATTCTGGAGAAGATGAGAAAAGGTCAGGATGAAAAGGAGGCTCAAGTAGCTAAATATCCTTCATTGACAACAAGCTCAACCATGGATAAAGGTAAAGGTCCTATGGAGGATGTCCCACAGGAATTTGTTGCTCAGCAGGTAAAAACCTTGATTCATACTTCTCAGTAGTATAAACAACAATTGACAAAGATGGCATCTGCGTTAGACACTGAAGAAGTTGGAACTACTCAGCTTACTGATAATGGCCAGGTAACTGCTTCAGCTCTTCAAGCACACTCTAATCAAACCATAGTTGAGGAGAAACCATTCAAAAGATTGAAGATTCAAATCTCTTCTATCGCAGCTTGCACGATAGACTTAACCAATTCTGATGCTAAGGAAGGAGGAACTTCTCATGTGCCTGTTACTAAAGAGGTTGATGATGGTAACAATTTAGAAGCATTTATGAATTTATTTAGTGGGAGTAATAGAAAAGAATCCTTTGTTCCTGAGAGCACACAACCCACTTGAGGGTCTTATGCTTTTTCCTCAGCACTACTTCTATCATCGATTCAACCCCCATCTACTTTGTATGTTGGATCAACTTTTTCACTTCCTTCATCGCAGTCGTATCATGTTTCGACATGTGTACCTGCTTCTATTGCACCTACCTCTATACAACCACTCATGCTGTCATCCATTGTACCTCAAAATTTTAAGATTCCACTGCACATCCCTTCCTTTACTTCATCATCATTCTCTATTTGTGAGAAATTTTTAATGCCTACCTCATCATCACTTGCATCTGATACCATTCATGTTTCATCCCCGAAAACCTCTATTCCAATCACTATTTCAACTTTTGAAGCAGTTGTAGTCCAAAGTGGTTCTTCTCCTTTACTCTCTAGTCACATCACTATGCCTATGCCTTCTGTTACCATCATTTAGACTTCTCCCTTGGTATCCACAGGGATTGACATATCTAGACGTGTTCCTGAGAGCACACAGTCCACTCGAGGGTCTTATGATTTTTCCTCAGCACCATTGATTCAACCCCTATCTGCTTTGCCTTTTGGATCAAATTTTTCACTTCCATAATCCCAGTTATATCATGTTTCGACATGTGTACCTGTTTCTATTACACCTATATCTGTACAGCCACCCATGCCGTCATCCACTGCACCTCAAATTTTTAAGATTCCATTGCACATCCCTTCTTTTACTTCATCATCAACCTATGTTTTTGAGAAAGTTTTAATGCCTACCTCATCATCTCTTTCAGTTGATACCATTCATGTTTCATCGCTTGAAACTTCTATTCCAATCAATACTTTAACTTCTCAAGCAGCTGTAGTCCAAACTGGTTCTTTTCCTTTACTTTTGGCTCACATCACTATGCCTATTCCTTCTGTTACCATCACTCAGACTTCTTCCTTGGTCTCCACTGGAATTGACATTTCTTCTACTGATGAGGTAAGAGATGAGTTTAATGAATACATTGTAATCTCTCTTGGAGATTATTGTTATGACAAGTCTAACAAATCAGTGGTTAAAAGAGGTAAAAAGAGAATCAAAAATCAAGGTGATGTAGATACATCTCTCTCTAACCAGTTAGTGTGGACTCAACAGTTTGGTGACCTGTAGGTGGATGCTACAGATACTGCTTTTGCCTTGGGAGCTTTCATAGGTGCAAACTTCCATGCTACTAATAATTTGAACAATGAGTTTGACAAGAAAAAAAAAGAAATAGCTAGACTGAAAGAAGAGCTTGAACATGTTAAAAAGGAACATGAGGTTTATGTTGCTGGTTTAATGAAGATATCTGAAGAGAAGTAGAATGAGCTAGAGGTGAAGAATGGCTCTCTTCAGGATGAGTTGCTAGGTGAAAAAAATACCAATGTTGCCTTCATAAAGAGAATATCATTGCTTGAGAACTAATGTGAATATGCAATTGCAAGTGGAGCCTCATCTTTGTTCTATAAGTTCTCATAGGAAGAATTTAAGGAATTGGATCTGAAGACTAATCAAGAGCATTATGAATTAATTAGTGAGCTATTCAAAACTTTGGATAGTATTTTTGAGACTCATGTTGCTTTTGATAAGATGTCTACTACTTTGGAAGATCAGGTAGAAAGAAGGGAGAAGGCTTCTAAAGCATATGATGATGTTGTAGATTGGCAAAGATACATGAAAGATAAGCCTGAGAACATCACTATTCTTAGCAGTTTCCAGCTGGAGATGGTCATAATCATTTTGCGTGCTTGGGAAGATTTGAATGAAACAATTGGTGAAGCTATCAAGAAGGCGCAAGCTATCTGTGGGAGAAGGTGGTATGCTGTTGATAATTTAATGTAGAATCAGTGTTTTCCTGTAATGGGTCTCATTGAGAAAGCATGCCCGCCGAAACTTGTGATTGAACAAGTTGAACAACGCAAAGGTGAGACAAAAGAGAAAATACAGGGACACAGTCATATCAGCATTGATGATGTGGATCAGTTAATAAAACAACCACTTTCCATTGAAGGAAAGATCCATTTCTAGATTCGTATTTGGCATAAATTGGCAAAGAATGAACTAGAAGATCATAAATGTAATGCTCAGCTTAGACTTGAATCCGCTGACTATTCCAACATAGGAGAATTGTTGCAGATTTGGAAAATATGGAGAGATTTTCTTGGATATTAGCTTTATTTGGTTCTCTTGATCCCATTTTCAAGGGAATTGATTATTTTGTAATAGTTATGTAAGGGGTAATCTTCAGATGTATCAGGGAATTTTCGAAGGGGAAATATTTGGAAAAGAGACTGAACATACCTCTGTGTACTTGAGGTTTATGTATTTTCTTATAGAACTTAATTTAAAAACAATATTGATATCATTTCACATCTCTTGTTATTTATTTGATTAAATTTCTTTAACAGATCATGGTTTTTCCTGTTTCAGATAGATCAATATCGCTACTAGTGTCTTGCGATTAATGGATGCATTTATGAATAACTTTAATTTCTCTCTGTTACTGATTCATGCATTGATGAATCTTTAAAAGAATTTATTTTGTTAACTGTCTTTATCTATTTCTGCAAATGAATCAACAGTGAAAGTTAGAAAGATAAACATGTTGATTTTTTAATCAATGTGCATTTGATGATTATGCAGGACATTTCAATGTGGCATGCGGGTTGTGGGATATTCGACTCACACATACAAAATATCTTTGTATCCCGCATTTTGTGGGATGTGGGATGACAAAATTACCGAAGTTTTGTGTTGCGTGTTCCTGTATCAAAAATCATAAAAAGCACAAAATAAAATCGGGATAGTTAATAAAATTTAGATAGAGGTTGTGATTTATTTCTATTCTCGTTTTTCACCTGTGAGAGAGGTTGTCATTTATTTCCATTTATTTTTTCTTCCATGAGGAAGGGTCTTATTTCTTGCCTCTACTGTATTTTTTAAATTTTGTGTTGTTTAAATTATTGTTCTGATTTAGCATTTTAACCTGTATGATGTGTGTCACTTAGTAGTTTGTAAAAACTAAGTCAAGGAGCTGACCCAAACACAAATCGAAGTTCTGCATCCCACTTTCCATAATGCGGAAAAGGGAAAGCAGTTGAAAACAAACATTATGAAAAAAAATGTAAAGTTTACATTTTTTCATTTCGCACTGCGGAAAGCAGAAACCGAGAAAGAAAAAAAAATATGAGACAAATACTTTTTTGATTTCCGCATTTCACATTGCGAAAAGCTGGAGACACAGTCTCAAAATATTCCTCGTCTCCCCGGCCATTAACATTCCTACACGTGTGCTTACATGTGTTTTGGCTATTACACTATTACAAAATGAGGAATTAGTTACTACGTGACTAAAACTTCTAGTCACCACAGTTTTTTCAAGTGATTTACTGCTAAATATGAGCAATTTTGATTGACCCAACTGTAAACGAGTAAAATTAATGACTAATTTAGTCATCAGTTAACAAATATGATTAGATAATAAGTGACAGAGTTAAAAATGACTAAGATAAATGACTAATTTAGTCATGACATAAAAATGACTAGCTAGAAGAATATGAATTAGTCATTTATGTTAGTCATTTTTAATTGTGTCACGCAGAATTGAAATTTTGACAATGAAGTGTAAATTTTGTAAATTGTCTACCTTCTATTAGTAATATTGGTGCCATGCACCTCGATCTTTAGATATCCAACAAAGCAATTGAATGAATTTTCTCTTGGCCATCTTTATCCCTTCTGCACCATTGAAGCAAACCCAGTTAAGCGCGTGCCAAAGGAAAATTAGGTTCCTTATACATCAATTATGAATTAGGTACTAGAAGTAGTACCATATCGATACCTAGAAACATCATAGCTAATTGTAGGTCATATGTGTCCTCCACAACCCTTTTCCACTAATCACATCTTTTGGGTTGATGATAATTCTTATGCCAAAGGTAATTATTAAAAAGTATGACAATGTCAATAATCATTATGATGATGATAATGAAGACGATCATGATGATGCCATGAATGATGATTATGATGATAATGACAATGAC
>LPNX010700614.1:188664-199927 GCA_001517045.1 Pseudotsuga menziesii | reverse complement strand
CCTAGCTAGGTTTAAGATGGATCTATTTTGGTTTTAAATTTAAATTTTATAAGATGACATGTTTTTCCTTTGTGATGTGGTTTATAGTATCCATGTCAAGGTCACCCACATTACATTACAACATCTCCCCATATTGGGTTGTAGAGAACCTTGATACTCTTGGTGCAGTTGCAGATATCCGTTTTTTTAGCAACTTCACAAAACCTTATTCCATTAACAAGATTTTACAATCTCAACAAACAAAAAATGGTTCCAACAGGAGCAACACATTTCAGTTAATAGACTCCATAATCAATATGAATACAGTCACATGCTTGAATCCCTTTTATTAATGTACAAATTCTTACAACTGAATAGCCCAGGTAAATACCCAATGTAAACAACAATACATAGCCAACTCAAATGCAGTCATTCAACTTTTTTCTCAACTTGTTCCTAAATCTATTTCCGGAGTTGTAAATGCTCCCATTCTATCAAGCTATCATAGCTCTCGAGATAAGTGTTTATCTTCATAATCAGAATACTTGTAATAATCTAATTGCTTCCCACACCTGATTGCTCCTACGATTTGAGCAAAATTTCATCTAACATATTAACCCTTTTCCACTCAAATAAAGTAGCAAGGAAAACTCCTACGAAAATATGATTAGTGTGAAACATGAGAATCCATACATGGTGAATACTAGTACTAATAACCAAACTTGCTGCTTTAATGGTCCATTAATAAATAAAATGCCTCATACAACATGTTAATGGAACCACAGATTTTCGAAATATGATTGTATACTTAGTAGATGGATACCAAATAAAGGAATCTAAGCTTGGTACAACGGTTTGAGAAATGGCTCATTATAATTTTGTATATGAATTTGGGTGACAATTTGTTGAGTAAATTTGTTTGTATGAAATCAAATCTCTTTCCAATAGAGTGCTCACTACTAATTACGCCAAGGTTGTAATGCAATGGCCGAGAAATGGCTCATTATAATTTTGTATATGAATTTGGGTGACAATTTGTTGAGTAAATTAGTTTGTATGAAATCGAATCTCTTGTGAATAGAGTGTTCACTACTAATTACGCCAATGTTGTAATGCAATGGCTTTACCACAACATAAACTTCAACAATTCATTAGGAATAATCATCAAAATGAAAAACTTAGACATTTACCATATGTATATATTACACAGGGATTATGGGAATACAGAGTACATACATGCAATAATGATTGTATCATTTAAGATGGACTAGTGATTGTTATCAATGCCAGATAATCAATCCAGGTTTTCCTATCAAGACAATTATATGAGAGCTCATTTTCATGTAATTAGGATCAAATTTATCTTTTAGCTTTTACCTTTGTTACATGTATATAATGAATAGGATTAATGAAAAAGATAAAGCATACAGGGATGCTCTCTTCATTAATCAAAATAGAGTACTATTTCCTTCAATCAAATGTCTAAATTTGTTGACCCTCAATAATACTCAGGTTTGATTGATGGTTATAGATTACTAACGGAGAAAAGAGTTCTTCGAGTCTGATCTACAGTAAGTATACAACAAAATAGAGTGATCTCCAGGATTTTATGAGGCATTCCAAAATAACATGGGCCTGTAGCTTAAGGACTTGAAGTTGATGATCACTTTTCTAAATTTTAAAGCTGAGTGTAGGGTTCCCAAAAGGTTGAGGTTGAAATACAATATTTTGACCACTATTTCATATATCAATTTTGATATTTAAGCTTGGCTGACAATCCTATTAGATTACAGATATGGACCACTAAATAAAACCTTAATATGAGTGATTTTTAAAAAAAAAAAACATTTCCTTGATCATGATCCAATAAAGCCTAAAGGGTACTATCCCTGATCAAAATGCTAGAAGAAGGAGAAAAATTGAAAGCGTTGGGGCTTTAGAAGCCTTCTTCAACATAAACCAAAATTTACCAATATGTTAAACCCTCAAATAAAAACTAGGCCAATATTTGAGCCTAAGTTAGAAGTAGGGATGAATGGCCTTAGTGATGCCAACATATATTCTTTGTAATGTGCACAAATAAGAGGAAAGTCTGAAATTATTTAACCTTATTTATCCTTTAGAAGTGTAATCAATCATAAAACAAGTTACAAACCCCCCTAGTTAATCATACTCTTCATACAAACTATGAGTTGTTTGCAATAATTTAACATTTTGTTTGATTTGCTGCCAAAATATGAGTTGTTTCTTTGCTTGGATGGCTGCTCCCTCAAGAAAAAGGTGTCATTTCAGATCCAGGATTAAGAACACTTGTTAATTAGGGTTGTTTAAATACCTAAACATGCCTAGATTTGTCCTACTTATGCCCATAATTTCTTAGAATCAGTATGTCCTTGGATATAAACTTTGTTGTTGCAAATGCACCCAGAGTGAGTCTCATAGATCCTATATCTAATGCTTTATAACATGGTATTAGAGTTAGTGTGGATTTTTATTCCTCTATCCAAATCTCTTTAAGTTTTTTAAGATTTGAAATTATAGTTCTCAACATCCTATTTCTTGTACAACAGCTGAGTTTTAGGGGTTTCTACCCTTATCCTCACTAGCACACCCCGTACTTGGTAGTTTTTGCTTAGGGTTTTGGAAAATATAAGGAAGTTGTGTTTTTGACCCCTTTATAAGGGTAGGTCTATAGGCCCCCAAAGATGTAAGAAGACTTTAGCAACAAAATTCAGCAGTCATGTTGTAAGTGCATTTGAAAATAATGCTATAGATTGCAGGGGTATTTGCAGGCCTAGATTCTTCCATTAATAATTAAGCTAAACCTCTCCCAAGTGGGATGGCTTCTCCAAAAGCATGAACAAGTGCACCAACAACCTGAAATGATGGAGTGCTCCTCTAAATTTGACAAGAAATGGGGTCAAGAAGGTGATCACTCCATCAAAATAGCAATTGCATTCCCTTGATCTAGGGTTAGAAGCTCTAACTAATAACGTCTCGCCAAAACGAGCCTAGACATGAGTACAAAGTTACAAACCCTCCTCCATGTGGATCGCTGGACTTTGATGAATCTGGAATACTATTTTGCTATAGGATGATTTAGGTGAATAATGGGGAGTTAAAACTCCTTTACTGCCAAGCTGCCACAAGTCTACATGCTGCCAAAGATGTAAGAAGACTTGAGAAGCAAAATTCAACAGTCATGCTGTAAACTTGCATTTGAAAATAATGCTATAGATAGGGGTATTTTCAGGCCTAGATTCTTCCATTAATCGTGGCACACAAAGCACTCCTTTAACTGCTAATGAGTAATACTTTCACTCAGGAAGGTGTCCATGAAATCTCAAGCACCAAAGTGTGGACTAAAACCATGACAACCTACTAAAGTGCAAGTCATTATAGGGATCTTAATAAATCCAATTTCCTTTTATGTTGGCTAAGATTGCTTCAAGCCTGCAAATAATGCAACATTTCTTTAGCTCAAAACCATCTAGTAACCTTTCTGTTGTGTCCTAAAGGACTGGTTTGTTGCTGCAAGTTTTCACGCCCTTCTAAAGGATGGATTTATTATATCTTCATCATACATAGGATAGAGAGAGGGTGCCCATAGAGAAGTAATCACCTATCATGAAATCGTCACATGAGCAAGAGCGTCATAAGAGTGGAGGGGCCCCACCAAAAAGCCCTGTTGAATTTTTAATGGTTATATCATATCTTAAAACATTTAGCATCATAACAGCATAACCATAAGACAAATATCACTGAAAGATAGACAAACACAACCACACAAACAAAACACAAATATTTAGCCTGGGAAAATCCTAATGGGAAAAACCCAACAAAAGCTTCCTGAATATAGATGCCCCAAAAGATAAAGGGTAAAACCCAAAAGACTGATCCTCCTCCTTCTCCAGCTACAACTCTCTCTCTCTCTCTCTCTCTCTCTCTCTTATGTGCTACACAAGTGAGTGTGTATGTTCCAAATGAGGAGCACCTCACCTCTATTTATATTCTTTCATTCACTTGACATTTAACCCTGTCCTGTAGGCTCGAGTAACCATAACTGGGTTAACTTAATATAATAATATATTATGGAGGGTACTAATGACCCGAATTACAACAGAGGGGACTTCCTCATGACTCTTATTAATTTTTCCGATTAGGAACATCGGGGTACAAATAAATACAAGTGATTCTCCCGATAGGAACATCGAGGACCACAAAAATATATAGAATATTCTTCAAAGTTACAATAATTCAACACTCCCCCTTAACGAGAAGGGTATTTTTCAACAACATCAACAATAACAACAGTAGGAGAGAGAGGGCATCATCAACATCATCATCAGGGTAATACATCTATAGATCATCAGAAGCTTGTCATCATCTTCGACATATAGTCTTCATCTTCAATATTTAGTAGCATCATCATCAACATTTTAATGTTTTAAATCATCAATCATCATCATCAACAATACTTTGAGCAACATCATCATCAACATCATTAGCAATACTTTGATCTCTCGATCAGAAGCATCATCATCGTCAACAGCATCATCATCAACACTTTGATCTCTTGATCAACAACATCATCATCATCATCGGCTTTGAGCTTTCGATCAAACACCATCATTATCATCATCAACAATACTTTGATATTTTGATCAACAACATCATCATCATACTTTGACTTTTCGATCATCAACATCATCATCATTAGCAACAATAATTTGAACTTTTGATCAAAAATATCATCATCATCATACTTTGAACTTTTGATCAGCATCATCATCATCATCATACTCTGAATTTTCAATAAATAACATCATCATCATCACACTCTGATCTTTCGATCAGTAACATCATCATCATCACACTCTGATCTTTCGATCAGTAACATCATCATCATCAGCAACAAATTGCAATCCATAGTACGAAGACGAAAGTCTTCTGATCACTTTTGGACTTAAAGTCCATGGATGATGCAATCCCACCACATTCTCGACAACAGAAGTCACCAGATTCAATGATGGGATAATCACTCCCTATCACTTTAGGACTAAGTCCAAGGATGATGCAATCCTACCACGTTCTATAGTATTGAAGTCACCGGATCCATTCTAAACAAAAGTTCAAGGATTATATAATCCTTCAACGTTCTCGAGTACTGAAGTCACCATATCCATTCTGAACAGAAGTTTAAAGATGATACAATCCTACCACATTATCGAGTAATGAAGTCACTGGATCCATTCTGAACAAAAGTTCAAGGATGATACAATCCTACCATGTTCTCGAGTACCGAAGTCATCGAATCCATTTTGAACAGAAGTTCAAGGATGATACAATCCCACCACATTCTCGAGGACCAAGGTCACCGAATCCATTCTAAACCAAGGTTCAAGGATGATACAATCCCACCACATTCTTGACGACCGAAGTCACCGGATCCGTTCTGGACAGATGTCCTGGGATGATACAATCCCTCCACATTCTCGAGGACTGAAGTCACTGGATCTGTTCTGGGCAAATGTCCTGGGATGATACAACCCTCTTCATTCTCAAGGACCAAAGTCATCGAATCACTTTAGGACAAGTCTCCAGGGATGATACAATCCCACTACAACATCACTACTCCCCCTTTTGAGGAAGGTCTTTTTGAACAACACCAATCTTGTCTCAAAAGTGTTCAAACTTTACCCGAGACATAGGCTTCGTCAACACATCATTGTTGAATCATCATCTTGTAACATCATCATCTAAACCATCATCATCTACTGAACTATTATCATCTGTATCTCCAGTATGTGAATACTGAAAGCATCATCATCTATATCTTCGGTATAGAAATACTGAAAGCATCATTATCTGTATCTTCAGTATAGAAATACTGAAAGCATCATCATATGTATCTTTAGTATAGAAATACGGAATCACCATCATCTACATCTATAGTATGTAAGTACTAAACATCATCGATATCTTCAGTATGGGAATACTGAAACATCATCATCTGTATCTTATCTCGTATGTAGAAATATCAGATTTCTATGTGCTTTGATGGAACACTGGTTTCTCCATCGTCTTTATACAACTCTGGTTATCACATAGAATCTCAGTAGTATCCATCTCCAGGTCAAATAGACCTATCATCAGCTTTCGAAGCCATATGGATTCACAACTAGCAGAGCAAGCTACTATGTATTCTGCTTCATCCGTGCTAAGAGAAATACTAGACTGTTTCCTACTAAACCATGAAATCATAGCAGACCCAGACAAAAAAAAAATCCACCTGATGTGCTTCTTCTATCTGAGATACTTTCAACCCAATCTGCATCTGTTATAGCCATATAATCTGTAATCATGGTTTTCATCATAGTATAGACTGAAGTATATAGTCCCTTTCAGATATCTCATCACATGTTTTGCAGCTATTAGGTGAACACGTCTAGGTTGAACTAGGTACTGATTCAAGGTGTTCACATCAAAACAAATGTCTGGTCTAGTATTTGTTAGAGACATCAACGACCCAATAATATGTTTGTATTGAGTCACATCCACTAACTCTGACGAGTCATTAGCTAACAACTTTAGGTTGGAATCCATGGGTGTGGCCATGGCTTTACATTCCAACATATCAAATCTTTACAAAAATTTCCACTGCATACTTTCTCGGATTGAGAAAGGTTTCTTCTAAGTTCTTCCATACTTCCATACCTAGGAAATAATGCATTAACCCAAGGTATTTCATCTCAAATTCTTCAATAAAGTTTCTTCTTTCTTTCCACAATCTGTTTCTCATTCCTTGTTAGAAATAAATCATGCACATATATAGTAATAGTATGACATGTTCGTCTTCTATGAACTTGAAGTAAAGGTTAGGATCGGCTCAGACTCTTGGTAAAGCCCATGCTCGTCTGGAGACTATCTATCCTTCCATACCAAGCTCTGGGAGCTTGCTTTAGGCCATACAAGGCCTTCTTTAACTTGTATACATGAGTCTTTCTGTCTTCAACTTCAAATCCTTGTGGTTGTTCTATGTATACTTCTTCTTCAATCACACCATTTAGGAAGGAAGTTTTCACACCCATCTGGTGTAAGTCCCACTTCATCATGGATGCAATTGCCATGATGGCTCTAATCGAAGTATACCTTGCTACTAGAGAAAGTGTATCTTCATAACTAATTTCCTCCCTCTGAGAGAATCCTCTAGCCACAAATCTTGCCTTCCATCAGCAACATGATTTGTCTTGCAAGTTCACTTGGAAGATACCATGCTCTTGCTTTCTGGTTTGGTTACCATATCCCAAACATCATTCTGGTATTCTTCCATCATTTTGTTAGGTCATCAACATATCCTATTTTCTTAAATAGACTACCAACAGGAGCTTTTTGTTGTTTGCAAAATGTCAAGCATTTAGCCACTCATTCAAACAGAAATTTTTTTACTATTTAAGAAACAACAGGGTAAAAGATATATAAAAAACATTTTATTACTTAAGAAACAATAGAGTAAAAGATATATAAGAAACATTTTATTACTTAAGAAACAACAGGGTAAAATATATAACATAACATAGACTACAAAAAAATTATTTGATTCACCCGATGCTTGAAACTGAATTCTATCAATCAATTCAAACTAAAACCTTTACTTTTAACCATCTTTTCCTGAAGTGTTTGACCTAGCCGTAAGGATTTGCCGATTCTTCCAATAATCAAATCCACAGAAAATAGGTGAATATAAGTTACCTGTAGAGTAGGCTTATGTGAAGAAGTCAAAATTTGGTGAAGGTTTCTAGTCACATATTTCTAAGACTTATTACATCCATGAATCTCAAATTTAACAGGGAACTAGTCCCCATAAATTCAACAGCTAGTAGGATAATACGAATTGGATAGCACTGAGCAGCGAAGAAGATATGTAAATCTCGGATTACTCCCAATTCCTCTGAAATTTTCCCAGTTTTTGTGGTTGCATAGTTTTTCGAGCTTTCAGGTATGATTTTATGCTTGTGAGTTTTGTTGATGTTTCCCCATTAAGCAGATTTCCTGAGTTGATGACCCTGTGCAATTATTTACCGATGCAAGTTTTGCAGCACTGTAAAAGATTCCTTGAGGAACTGAATTGCAGGTTGTCCCTTCAACCTGCACTATCCTACTAATAACTTAGAATCATAATTAGTTCAAACATCATATCTATAGGTTGGAAGATCATGCTAATACCACCAAGCTCATATGTTCTTGTACTGCCATCATTCCCATCAATCTACATCTCCTAAGGATGACTTTCAAAGTTGGCAGGCAGTAGAAGCAGATTGGCCTTTCAGAGCCTTATTTATTGTGGCAAAGTGACAAAGTTCCTTTTAGTGCACAACATTCTTTCCAGTTTCTTTTATATGGGCATCATTTTTTTCACTTTCTAAGTGTATTTGCATTCTTCTTTGTTAGGAAAATAACTCCTCTTTAGTGGAAGTGGAGCAAGTAAACATGATTCCTAACTACAAAACAACTTAATATCATGTGAAGTAGGATAGAAGTGCCAAGACAATATCTCATTGGTTGGGCTGTGGTCTAGCGTTAATAATTGGGAGTTTTCCATCACTGATAGTGCCTTAGGGATTCACCGGATTCTGGCTAGGCTTGCAGGAAAAGGGCCATTTTTTTGCATGTTTAATCTTCTTCATATCTTGTGCTTTTGTGTATTTGTTTCAATATGAAGTTCCTTAGAAAAATAAGTATATGTTTGAAATTGAATGCCTTGACTTGGAATGGGATTTTCTTTTGTTGATATTTAATTCTTCTTTAAACAGCTTACCAATTTACAGAATTACAGTCCATTAGCCTCTTAGATAAGCAAGGCAGTTGCTTGTTGTAATACTCTATGTCAATTACGAAATATAAGTCATTGGTGCACCTGATATAAGGTTTTCCATGTGTTTGGTTTGCTCATTTTTTCTTGCTAAGTATATTTGAGGATAGAGAGCATAGGATATTGTCAATATTCCTACACATATACTATATGTCATTTTGCAAATGAACGTTTCAGCAGGACATCTTATGAACCTTTTTAGACTCACTGTGGTGCATCATGGCCACTATCCCTGTTTTGTAACATATAGGATCTGAGTGGTTTATTATATCAACCAATTCCCCCATTCAATTTTGATTAGTGTTCTCTTGTCTTGAAAGGAAAAAAATGTAAAACTCTATGGTTCTTGATGGTGAAAACTAGGATTTGATCAAGTTCTAAATTTTTTGTAAACATATGGAAAGGAATTGGGTAATTGTTTGTAAGGTAGAATTCAGAGCAAAAAATTTAGGTCTTACATACACTATTGAAAAGCTAACTATATATATAGTTTTTTTCCTGTTTACAAACAACAATGCTATCAGTACTATCATCACTAGAATAAGAAGGAAGTGGGAAAATAGATGTAGCCAAAGATGAGAAATTGCTTTCTAAAGCGGATGATGAGATGAGTATTTGTGCTATAGTTACATACTTGCTTTAGAAAAATAATGCACATATGTAAGATTCTCAATCACATATTTATGCATTGGATCAATTTGCAAGTCAATTCAATTGGATGCTATTAGATTTAGCCTTTGGGATATGTACTGTTTATAGAAGATATTCAATGTTGCCAACATCTCTTCTTTTGATGTAGAATGGTCAAGCAAGCCAAGCTGAAGGATAAAGAGGCGATTAAGGAGAAAGAAAAAAATGAACGGAAGAGTGAGATGGAACAAAAACAGTTGGAGTGGGAGCTAAAAAGGGAGAAGGTTCAACAGGTTAGTTGGAATGTTATGGAAGAATGCAAGTTTTAAAAGCCAGGATTTGGAGTTTTTGTTAGGGTACACAGGGTACTCCCAAAGGACCGAACACCAAGGGAAACCACTTTACACAAATGAATCATAGATCAATACACCAATGTTTGTCACGTAGTTAAAACCCTTGAGAGGGAAACAGTCCATGGCCCCAGCCAAATAGCTACTTGGAGCAATTTATTATGCAAACGAAAGAAAGTTACATGAGCTTCTCATAATCGATCAACTAGCTAAGGACCCTCTATGCTCTTTAAATAGAGATCATAGACCAATCGGGTGTTAAGCCATGGATCAATGGTAGGTATGATCTAAGAGAAGTTGAACCGTCAGATTACTCTATGTCTAGAACATATCGTAACTATCGGATTAGAATATTTACAAATGCATACTAATGCATACTAAAGAAGCACACTTTTACCTAATGGATATATTACACAAGTTGATCTTAACTAACTCCTAAGTGTCTAAATATCCTAACATCCCCCCTTAAGAACAACTTGGGATAGGATTGAAGGATTTACAAAAGTGACACTATTAGGAGAAGGAAGGAGGCATTAGAGCCTATCCCTCTTTAAGGACACATTCCTGAACTCCTAACATAGACCGAAGTTTAGAAAACTTCGCTTCTATAAGAGACTTGGTGAAGATGTCTACAACTTGATCATCTGTAGGGCAATAGAGCACTTCAATAACATGACCATGAACGAGATTTCTGATGAAGTGCATGTGTAGCTCAATGTGTTTGCTATGCTAATGTAGAACTGGATCTTTGGCAAGCTTGATGGCACTTTGATTGTCGCACCAAAGTGGAGTAGGCTGCTGCTGCTCGAATCCAAACTCTGAAAGGATCTGTCGAAGCCATAAAGCTTCCTGACTGGAATTAACTGTGGCTCGATATTCTGCTTCTGCTGAAGAAAGAACAAGAGCTTGTTGTTTCTTACAAGCCCAAGTGACAGGTCCAGATCCCAGACTAAAAACATAACCTGCAGTAGACTTTCGATCATTAGGATCACTGGCCCAATCTGAATCAGTGAAACCAACCAACAAAGGTTTCCCCCCTGTACTGTAATGAATCCCAAACTGAATTTTACCTTGAATATATCGAAGTATTCTTTTTGCTGCTTTCCAGTGACTTTCATGAGGAGTTTGGATATAACGGGCAACATGACCAACGGCAAAGGAAAGGTCAGGACGGGAATGAGTCAAGTATAAAATACTACCAACAAGATGACAATACAAGGTGGCATCTACTTCAGGGGAAGTACAAGTGGCAGAAAGTTTGACTCCATACTGGAAGGGAGAAGGGGATGGCTTACAATCTTCCATGTGGAAGCGACGAAGAAGGTCACAAGCATACTTATACTAGGAGAGAAAGAATCCTTCTTTGGTTTGCAATACTTGGAGACCAAGAAAATAATGCAAATGTCCTAAGTCTGACATTTCAAAATTCTGC
>LPNX010700614.1:116382-188502 GCA_001517045.1 Pseudotsuga menziesii | reverse complement strand
TTACATCTGACAAGTTTTCTTCCTTTTGGAAGAGGAACAAGATCCCAAGTATCGTTCGCCATTAAGGAATGATATTCTTCATCCATAGCTGCATCCCAATTTGTATTTCCTGAAGCTTTTGCAAAAGTTTCTGGATCATGATTCTTGGAAACTTGAGCCAAAAGAGAAGAGGCTCACTGAAACTGAGAATGTGTTTGACGTTGATATCTAGGATCATCGGCAAGATCACCGGCTGCTTCACATGTTGAACGGACCCATCGAGGAAGTATCGGTGCTGGTGCAATTGGAGGAACATGAGCAGGCGGAGGTGAATTTTCATCCTCACTGTCATCATCAGAAACTGGAGTTGGAAACCTGTAAAGGAAGCTGGAAGAAGAAGAAGAAGAAGAAGGCACAATCACCGAATCAGGTTCGCAGGCCAAAGATGGCACACCCGCCAAGTTAGGCTCGCAGGCCAAGAGATTTTCATCAAATTTAACATCTCTTCTAATGATTATATCATGAGAATGTGGCTGAAAAAGTCTATAACCTTTTACATCTTCAGAATATCCAACAAATATGCACTTTTCACTTTTAGGCTGCAATGCTTTCTATTTTTCATCCGGAATGTGAGCCCATGCTTCACAACCAAACACACGAAAGTGACTTACATCTGGTTTAATTTTACTCCATGCTTCTTCCAGTGTTATACCCTGTAAAAATTTAGTGGGTGTGCGATTAACTATGTAATTTGCACAATTTATGGCCTCAGCCCAATATTGAAGACTTAGTCCCTTATATTGGATCATACAATTAGCCATTTCTTTTAAAGTGCGGCTCTTCTGTTCATCTACACCATTTTGTTGTGGTGTATATGGAACAGTGTGCTGTTGTTGGATTTCTTGTTCAGTGCAAAAAGTAGTGAACTTGTTGTTAACATATTCTCCTCCATTGTCAGATCTTAACTTAATAATTTGATGACCAAATTGTTTTTCAACAAGGGCCTTGTAGGCCAAGAACATGTTAAATACATCGCTCTTAAGTTTTAGGAAGTAAACCCAAGTGCATCTGGAGTAGTCATCACTAGGAGTGGTGGTTAAACCACTTGTTTTATATTCCCAGAGGTGCGACGGTTATACCATGTGGAGGTACCCGATACTCCAACACCCCGCCTCCGGCGTAGTTCGGGGGAATTGAACCTGAGACCTCAGCTCTGATACCATGTAAGGTTTGCCGTTACACCAAAACTTGCATATGTTGATGAACATTTGAAACCCAACACAAGGCCCTATCACCAGGAGTGGTGGTTAAACCACTTGTTTTATATTCCCAGAGGTGCAGCGGTTATACCATGTACTCCAACACCCCGCCTCTGGCGTAGCTCGAGGGAATTGAACCCGAGACCTCAGCTCTGATACCATGTTAGGGTACACAGAGTAATCCCAAAGGACCGAACACCAAGAGAAACCACTTTACACAAATGAATCACAGATCAATACACCAATGTTTGTCACATGTTTAAAATCCTTGAGAGGGAAACAGTCCATGGCCCCAACCAAATAGCTACTTGGAGCAATTTATTATGCAAAAGAAATAAAGTTACATGAGCTTATCATAATCGATCAACTAGCCAAGGACCCTATATGCTCTTTAAATAGAGATCATAGACCAATTAGGTGTTAAGCCACAGATCAATGGTAGGTATGATCTAAGAGAAGTTGAACCGTCATATTACTCTATGTCTAGAACATATCGTAACCATCAGATTAGAATATTTACAAATGCATACTAATTCATACTAAAGAAACACACTTTTACCTAACAGGTATATTACACAAGTTGATCTTAACTAACTCCTAAGTGTCTAAATATCCTAACAGTTTTTACTAACATTTTTTATTACCTTTTTAGGAAAAGGAACAAGCTCGTGCTCAAAAGTAAGCCATCATTCAAGTAAGATTCCAAGGCTACATCACTTTGTTTGATTGCTCATTGAAACACATTTGCATGATTTATTAATCCAGTTGCTGATGCATTTGTGAAAGTGAGAAGTTGGCAATATCAACTTTCTTTGTTAGATTATTATAGCAATGAGGACTTGTTATCCTATATTGAGTTTATCGTGTTTTCTATTTATTCCATTTCATCAAGTTATTTATCAAAATTTTTCGTCTTCTACTTTTGTAGTATATGTGGAATATACTTGTCTTAACATTACAGTTAATTAACTTTCAAATTCAAACAGGAAACCTCTTTTTTCAATTTAAGATTTATATCATTCCAATAGGGAAACACTTATACTCTGTGTTCCATAACGGCACCATATACAGTTGCTAACGTCTTCAGTTTCCTTGAACCAGGAGAAGGAAAAGAAATGACAGCAAGAGGAGGTAGAAAAATAATAGAAGCGATGTGAAAAGGAGGAAGCTGAGATGAAAAAGCAACTTGCAATACAAAAACATGCCACACTGATAGACCGATTTCTTAAAAAAGACGCACCTAACACTCAAACATTGCCCGTTGTATTGAATGAAACAATTTATAATTCTTTGCAGGAAAATGCATAGATTTGTAGTGGTGTTATGTTGTCAATGGATAAAATATTACTGAAAGCAACAGAGGCAGAGATAGGGGATATTCTAAGGTTGATGTTCTAGATTTTTATAAATGTCTTAATGTGGCATGAATATGTCGTGTTCTTTTTAGATTCTAAGTACTTTGAGTTGAATCAATTTGATTGTGCGATGTACTTAGGTCACACTTGGTATCTTGGCGCCATCTTAATTGGCACACTTCTGCACAAAGACATCTAAGTTGGGGTGTCTGACATAAACCCAAAGTTGCATTGTTCAATGAAATTCGGTTGTAGGGGGCATCTATTGAAGCTGTAGCGCTACCAAAATTGCAATGCTCTACAAACAAAAAACGGATGTATAGTGAGGTTGAAGATCATGAGTTCATGTCAAATAGACTTGTAAATGTCTGGGAAGAAGTTTTGAGTGATGGTTTGCCTTGAAATAATGGGAATACCACTGTACATAGAGAAAATAGGCTTCACAATAAGAGAAGAAAGCTTTTGCAATTTGATCATAGCCATAGACCTGCTTATTATGGAACCTTCTCAAGGAAAAGGTTAATATACTTTGCATAATTTTAAGTTTAATAATTATCAAAGCAACAAGTGTTTTAATTTTGATAACCCATGATGAGGAACATGTGAAACACCTTGAAGCTCATGGATTCTTAATATTGCAGTAGACAAGAGGGAAAGTTTTGTTTCTAACTCTTTTTTTTTTTATGCAGTGATGGCATTGGGCCTCGAAATCCTTTCAGGAATGACTCTTCTTTGGACTATGAGAATGATAGTGATGAAGAATGGGAAGAGGTACTCATCACTAAATCTATTTGGTAAGAGTATTTGTAGTATTTTTATTAACTTTCTTACTTTGTTAAAAATTTTCAGGAAGATCCTATGGAAAGTCTTTCTGACTGTGACAAGGATGATGAGGAAGAAAAGAACGAGGTTGACACAGATAAGTTAAAATTTGAGGAAGATGATGACAGTGATGAGTTTTTTGTAACTGATGGATATCTTTCTGAAGATGAGGTAAATTCTATAGAAAAAATTTGTTTGATAGGGTTCTTTATTATTGAGTACATAAAAAGCCTCTGCTATTATTTTAGTGTTTCCTATTGTAATGCCTAAGTTTTATTGGGGGTAATTGAAGGTTCATCCCCTTGTTTTAGTGTTTCTTGTTGCAATGTCCTAGTTTTATTGGGGGTAATTGAGGGTTCATTCCCTTGTATTGTTTCTAGAATTTACCTCAAAAGCAGGGTTATTATAGAACTATATAAGTTGAATGCAATCATTTAATTACTTAGGGGATGTATATAGTTGAATATATTTATTGGACCTGATGAATATTAGTAATATGTCGAACTACACATCTAATGTAGTTACAGGAAGGGATCATGACGAAGCAATTGTTGCAAGTCCTATTTGAAGAGACCATGGGAAAGCTACAGGAAGTTATGTACTAAAAGAGGCCAAGGATCTGAAACACTCCATAGACAGGTTGAAGGTCTACTTGACGTTAATTATCCTTATTTCTCCATCTATACATAACCTAAAATTATTCTCTTGATTTGATGCAATCCAATGTTTAAAATGCTAACTGCCTTAGAAGTCTAACATAGTTGCAATAGATGTTGCAGATTATGGGAGGTAGCGACCTTGAAATCACTGGTCATTACTTTCAATGGCTTTAAAATTTCTTCATGGTGCTTCATTATTGGAGCCTTGCAATTCTGACAATGCAAAGCACGGAGAAAGAACTCAGGCTATGAAGGTGTATACAGATACTGCCAGACTCTGTGACTAAGTCTCATAAGCTCTCAGAGTTTGAGTTGAAAGTTTTATCCATTTTTTTCATTAGTCAATCTGGATGTGAGCACACTGTATTAGCTTTACTTTTGGAAATTTCTCAGGCAATTTTGAAATATAGACATGCTGATTCAAATATTGATAGGTTAGTTTCTCTATTACCTTTATAGGTTTGTGCCTTAACATATAAGAGAAACAAAGAAATGGCAGCTGCTTCCCTGGCCTATAAATGCGTGGGGGTTGTACTATTTAAAAGTTCATGTTTAGACATCAATGTTCGAGTTTGATAGAAGAAGAAACAGGCCTGAGAGACATGATAGAAATGTTGTTCAAAATACTTTGAAGGCCATCAAGAATATTGAGGAAGTTCATATTAGCAGGGAGGCTAAATTATGGGAGAACATGTTTGTCTCATTCTCTTTAAATTTCCTTGTAAAAGAGTCAAGGGATAATAACTGAAGATTATCTAATTGGTTATCTTCTAATTGTTGTTGCTTATAGCACCTGTGTGTCCAAATATAGTAGAACCACCATACAACATTTGTCTGTTCTCAAATCTTACCTTCGTCGTGGTGATTTTTTTTCTTGTCTTTATTAATTTGCCTATGGTGCACTTTTGGAGTGCCCTTGGTTCTGATAATTATTTGTATCAGTCTAGTTGTGACTATATCTAAGGTAGGTTGGCCAGAGATAAACTTACAAACATGATTGAATGTTTCACACTGATTTTCATATAAAATGCGTCAACTATAATGTTGGGTATGCTTTTATTATTTCATTCAACACTTTTTGAAATATGTGTTGAATTTCTTTTGCTTGCTTATTTTGGTAGCCTTTAGACTTCTATAAAAATATGTTTCATTTTGAAGAATTGGATGATATGGTGGCTTATGCTTTGCAACACTTAGTCTGAAATCTTTCGCTTTCATGGATTTTTATATTGTTACTGATAGATTGTTTTATGAATGGCAATGTTTGCTTACCTTATTTGACTTTTACTTTGCTTGATTTCATATAATGATATTTTTCTCATATATTCAGGCACACCAAGAGATATTTCGTAAATTGATTGACTTAATTGGTATCACATCCATCACAGAGGTATTTCATTCTCTCTGGGAACATGAATGGATATGCTAGATAGGGAAAATTGTACATAGCTTTCAAGAATTAGTTTATCATAAATACTAGTTATTGGTAAGTTGTAATAGTAATAATTACGTAGTTTGTAGATTGCTATCTAACATAAATTTGTTTGACTATCATCATTATCAAGCAATAACAACTTCTTAAAGGGTGCTAGCTCAATGGTAGAGTGCCTGCCTGATTATAGGCAGGAGGTTGGTGGTTCGATTCCTGCGTGCCCTATCATAAATTTGTGACTACAAAAACGACTAAATTCGCATATATATGACTATTAGTAGCTAATTTCCCTTATATTAGTCGTATTTAGCTTAGTAATTAATATGTTATCATCTAGTAGTTTATTTAGTTGTATATTTGGTCATTAATTATTGCAATTAGTGACTAAATCATTGACTATTAATGACTAATAAGTCAAGCTATTAATAACTAAGTGAAATACGACTAGCTATAAGATAGTGGAAATTAGCTACTATTAGTCGTCGACTCAAAAATAGTCATTTATAGATTGATTTTAGTCATTTTTTTAATCATTAATTTCTCATTTTGTACTAGTGTTGCTAAATGATAGTGGAACAAGTGTCTTGCAGTATGGAAAGCGAAAGCTGAAAATACAGAAAGTTTTATTACTAACTTGTACCTTCTATTGTCTGTGTTCTCCACTGCAGAAATTGGAAGTTGGAAATACACAAAGTTTTATTAGTAACTTGTAACTTCTGATTTTTGTGTTCCGCACTGCAGAAAATGAAAGTATATGGAACATGGAAATTGGAAATACACAAATTTTTATTAGTAACTTGTGACTTCCAATTTCTGTGTTTCTCACTGCATAAACATGAAATCTAAATTGGTTGCTTTTGGCCATTTGGAGGATTTGGGTACATATATAAATAAATTGTGGGCAATTTTTTTTGTTTAATTTCATATGGGCATCCTTGCTCATGTATTTTTTGTTTGGGTTCAAATCAGATCCCCCAAAGCTATATTCATCGGTAATAGGAATGAACGATCCATCTGAATAATGATTTAGGATGAGCAAACCCTCAGAATTTGTACATAACATTTAGGTTTGAATGCGGCAGTAGAGTGAATATATAAATACCTATGGCTAAACAAACTCGCTTATGACTTGAATATCTAATTCCCTTATCTCTTTGACAACTCGAAAGGTCATTTGAATGTACCTAAATATTATCATGTCACCATAGCAATCACAGAAGTGACAGTTACCCTCACCTATTGTCAACCTTAAGTTATCCCATAGTGCGTAAACCTGACATTTGTTACTTTATCGATGCCTTATTATGATGGTATAAATATATCCTTGTTGCTTAATCATTATATATATGAAATATCTTGCTTAATCATTAAATCATCGTCAATATCACGCACTCCAAAGACCAAATCTTTCAATTGCAACATATTTGACATCTTGGATTTTCCTCCCATTCTGGTCTTTCATATCACCATTTAAGTGACCTTTCGCAATCTCAAAGAGATAAGGGAATTATATACAGATCACATTAATCCCAAGTTATAGATATATACTACATCATGAAAATCCCGAACTCATGATAGCATTTGTAAGATTTAGTGAATAAATAGAGCCTCCTACTGAGGAAAATATCATTTGGACTTGATTTATGGTTTTTTATATGCACAAAAACTGGACTCTTGAGCGTCATTATTTCCCCTCACATGGCTGTCGAAGAAAAAATTGCCAACATGGTGATACCAAAGGCTGGAATGGGAAGAGATGGGAAGATAACTTGGGAGTTCTACTTTCGAAGAAGGGGCTATAGAAGAAAGGAAGGGCAAAAACAAATGGAAATGGTCGCACTTTAGCTATGAAAATGTATGGAATTTTATCTAGCAAAACGTATGGAAATGGATGACGATTGTAGCATAGATGAATGTGCAACACATCACTTTGTAGCATTACGATTTGGTGTTTACTACCTTTTTTGTATTATGAAAATAATGATTATTGACGCATTTTGTTCTTTTTAAGCTTCTTCAACATTGTCATTGTGTATAAAACATTTTTGTCTAAGTTCGATGCGAAAAATTCAAAAGAATGAGGGTAACAATCACTTCTGCGATGAATATGATGACGTAATATATATGAACTATCTTGCTTGATAATTAAATCATTGTGAGTATCACCCGCTCGAAACACCGAATCTTTTAAATCTAATATATTTGACATCTTGGATTCTGCTCCCATTCTGAGCTTTCATATCACCATTTAAGCGACCTTTCGCGTGCTGCAGGAGACAAGGGAATTGTATACAGATCACATTAATATTCAAAGTTATAGATATATACTAAATCATGGAATTTTTGAACTCATGATAATGTTTGCAACATTAATTGAATAAATAGACCCTCCTATTGAGGAAAAAATCATTTGGACCTCATTTATGATTTTGTATATGCACAAAAACTGCACTCGTCAGTGTCATTACTTCCGCTCTCATGGCTTCCAAAGAAAAAACTCATAGCATGATGATATCAAAGTGCGGAATGGGAAGAGATGGGAAGATAAGTTCGCACTGCTAATTCCAACGGAAGGCCTACAGTTTCTAGAGAGATAAGGGATTGGTGAATATTACAAATTTCCTTCTATTTCTCTACTCGTTGTAACTTACATAAAGGGTATCATTATTTGTTTACCCTTCTTCCCAATTGTTTTCCATCATCTTGAATAATGAAATTGTAACAAAGTTATTCTTTAGGCTTTCGTAATATGCTACTATGTTATATATTTTTAAGCGGGATATGAAATGATTTGCTCTTTCTCACAAATGGAGATTTCTCTACACCGAAATTCCCCAACTCAGCATCTTTCCATTACAGCTCTTTCTAGCATCAAGTTTTTTACACTGCTAAAGCTTTTTTCAAACTTGCAAGCTTTTCACCTTTACAACGATTGTAAATTTACCTACCGAAATCTATCAACAGGTAAAGCATTCTTCAGACTTGCAAGCTTTTCACTTTTTCAACAGGTTCCCGTAGGTTTTTTTAAAAATTATTTTGGTAGGCCCCTCTTGGGAAATTGTTTATTTATCTACCCTATTTTGATTAAGGGGCGGCTTTTATGAAAATTAAAAATAGTTTCTTTTGATAAATTCACAAAGCGGTGTAAAAAGTATGGTCTGGAACAAATCCAGGGAAGCAAAAATAGAAGGATGCGACAATTTTACACTCCACCTTTTATATGATATTTTTTAAAAACAATATTGTTTTTATTTATTTAAGTTTAGTTACTAAAAACAATATTGTTTTTATTTATTTCAATTTAGTTTTGAAATTTAAATGTATTTGTGGTGTGTTAAATAAAACCAAACTCATTAAAAACAAGTTATTAAATGAATGAAAAATAGCTTAGTCATGGTTACAAAAATCATTATCAAACTCATTTTTTGAGTTTACAAATAATAAAATATGTATTCTATACTTTTTAAAATTATTCTTCACCAACTCCACTTTCGCAATGCAGGGACTTTTCCTTCCACAATTTCTCAATTCCACAATTTAATAATTTGTCCTTCCGCAACTCTAGTTCCGCAAAAATTGCAATTTAAAGTCTATGGAGCTTCTCACAACCCGCAACCCGCATTGCAGAAGTGGAGTCATGGAAGGAAAATTCCATGCGATTGTGGAAGTGGAGTTGCTGAAGGAACTGTTTATTAAATTGAGAAATCGCGGAAGGAAAATTCTGTGTATTGTGGAAGTGACGTTCGGAAGCAACAATTTTGTTTTATCTTAAAAAACAATCTAATGTATATTCATCTCCAAGAAGGTCGCGGGTTTGAAACTGCTCCAGAACAAAAATAGAAATGGACAAACCTTAAAAAAAATTAACCCTCAGGGGAAATATGCACCTTCATTTGCTTAAATGCGAGAATCCATTGAGTTATACCTCCAATTGAGTACACAAATTATTTCGTTTAAGAAGAAAATAAAATAAAACCCAACAAATAAAATTCAAAATTTACAATAATTTGAATGAATTATTAAATAATTATAGTGTTTTAATTGATTCAGAAATTATTTATTGTATACATATTATAGAATTGAATCATATTGACATTGTTTTCAAGATCATGATATAGTTTTAAAATTTTGAAATTTATATTTTAATTTATAATGTTAATAAATAATTTTATACATCAACATCAACAATTATTTAGTTCTCAATAAGTCATATAAAATTTATAATTATTATCTTATCACATAATTTTATAAATTTGAAATTTATATTGTAATCTGTAATGTTAATAAATAATTTTTTAAGATCAATATCAACATTAACATTAACAATAATTTAGTTCTCATAAAATCATATAAAATTCTTAAGCAAAAACAATATTCTGCTTTCGACTTTCCGCTTTGGAATGCGGAAAGAGGAAAGGTAAATCGATAATCAATTTACCTTTCTGCTTTTTGATTTCCACATTGGAAATCGGAAAGCGGAAAGGTAAATTGATTATCACTTTACCTGTTAATGTTAAACTATTTGAAATGCAAGGCTTTTAAATTATAAAGAGTAAATGCAACAACTCAATGTAGCATCTATTATATTATATTCTTAATGAGACAATTAAAACAAGCAAACCATCAAAATAGAAACTAGAATTCAATGTCAATGGCTTTTTTTTGTAACTATGCTCATTATATATGTAATTAGGCTTGCCCTTCCACTTAACACGAATTAGTTATGTGAAAACAAAGAGAGATATCATGTTCACTTTAAATCTTTAAAGGGGCCATCATAGGAAATTGCAAGTGAGATTCTTCTGCTTCTTTTGGATATTGATCTCGAAAAAAGATGCAACTCTCGTATATTAATAAAATTGGTCTCCTTTAATTATCCGGTCATGCAATAGTTCTTAAATGTGGTGAGCCAAAACCATTTTGAGCCAAAATCTATATTTTTTACTCTGTCTTTTTCATGCTCTAAATTGATAAATTGATTATCAATTTACCTTTGCAGATTGCGAAAACTCTACCTTGCGGAAGGCTGAAGGGAAATGGTAAATGGCAAATTAAAATTATAATATTAAATTAAATTGATAATTAATATTAAATTGATAAATTGAAAAATTGAACGATAGGTTTTATGTTTCAAACACCTCTTGAAGCCTGTTGGTTTGTGCAAACGGATAAATTGATGCCTCTATTTTGTGTCTCGGTGTCTCACCTAATTGTCTAGGCACTATTTGTCTCAATTATGAAAGGAATTGAAATTCAATAGGAAATTAAGTGACACACAACATAAAGATTAAAATGCTAAATCAAAACAATAATTTAAACTTCGCAAAATTCAAAAATACAGTAGAGGCAAGAAATAAGACCGTCGTTTTTTAATGAAATAAAATTTTTAATGTTACATTCATTCATTCATTAATTTCTTTATTATATGTCCTTTATGTTATATGTCCTTCTATGTGTTATAATTTAGATCTTATCACGAGATCTAAATTTTATTAACTATGTCGCAATCTGCATCCCATGATTGTGGGATACGAAATCACAAAAGTATGAAGTTTATTTTGTGTGTTACATCAACAAAATCACAAAATAAACCACTTCCCACAACCCGCATCCCGCAAAATTACAAAATAAATCACTTCATTCAACCACTTCTGTGAGCGATTCGAATATCCCATGACCCACATCCCGCAACCTGCAATGCAGATTGCAAGATCTAAAATCGCAAAATCACAAAATAAACCGCTTCCCACAAAATTACAAAATAAATCACTTCTCGCAACCGACAACCCACAACCACTTCTATGCGCGATTCAGATATCTTGCAACCCGCATCTCTCAAACTGCAATGCGGATTGCGAGATCTTGAAGTTTATATATTGTCTAATTTTCATCCTGGATTTCGCCATTTGCAAAATGCAGGTTGCAGGATGTTCGACTTGCGCACACAGAATAACTCCGCCTCCCGCATTTTGCTGGCTATGGAATGAAAAACTTTTCGAAGTTTTTTATTGAGTGTTCTCGCAACGAAAGTCACAACATTCACAAAATAAAAGAGGAATAGTTAATAAAATTTAGAGAGAGGCTGTCATTTATTTCCATTCTCTTTTTTCAGTTGTGAGAGAGGTTGTCATTTTTTTTCCTGTTGGTTTGTGCAAACTGATAAATTGATGCCTCGATTTTGTGTCTCAGTGTATCACCCAATTGTCTAGGCACTATTTGTCTCAATTATGAAAGGAATTGAAATTCAACAAGAAATGAAGTGACACACAACATAAAAATTAAAATGTTAAATCAGAACAATAATTTAAACAACACAAAATTCAAAAATGCAGTAGAGGCAAGAAATAAGACCCTTCCTCATGGAAGAAAAAAGAAAATGGAAAAAAATGACAACCTCTCTCACAGGTGAAAAAAGAGAATGGAAATAAATGACAGCTTCTCTCTAAATTTTATTAACTATTCTGCTTTTATTTTGTGAATGTTGTGATTTTTGTTGCGGGAACTCGAAACAAAAAAAACTTTGAAAAGTGAGTCATCCCTTAGCCCGCAAAATGCGGGAGATGGAGTTATTTTTTGTGCGTGAGTTGGACATCCCACATTTCGCAAATGGCGGAATGCGGGAGAAAAATAGACAATATATACACTTCAAGATCTCGCAATCCACATTGCAGTTTGCGGGATGCAGGATATCCAACTCACACACAAAATTGGTTGCAGGTTGCCGGTTGCGGGAAGTGATTTATTTTGTAATATTGCGGGATGCGAGTTGTGGGAATTTTGTGATTTTTCGATTTTAGATCCTGTAATCCGCATTGCAGGTTGCAGGATGCGGGTCATGGGATATTCGACTCCCGCACAGAAGTGGTTGCGGGAAGTGATTTATTTTGTAATTTTGTGGGATGCGGGTTGCAGGAAGTGGTTTATTTTGTGATTTTGTTGCTGTAAAACGCAACATAAAATTCTTACTTTTGTGATCCTGTATCCCGCAATCAAGGGATGCCGATTGCGGCATAGTTAATAAAATTTAGATCTCGTGATAAGATCTAAATTATAACACATAGAAGGACATATAACAAAAATGACATATAATAAAAAAATGAATGAATGAATGAATGGATGTAATTTTATTTCATTAAAAAACAATGACAGGTTTTTCTACAGATCATGGTGCAGAAAAGGGGAGTGCGGATCTCGAGAAAGTGAAGAATTGCAAGTTTCAAAAGTCCGGAAGCTGACTTCCGCATTGGGAACCGAAAATATGAAACTGCGGGAACCTGTTTCATAATTCAAGGAGCCTACTAGGCTTAATCTAAATCGAAAATCATGAAGGTTTAAGGGTGCATAAGACCTGTTTGTCATTGAGATATATTGATTTTTATTTTACCCATAATTTCAACCTGTACCTAAATGTTCAAACTTCATAAGAAAGTAAATTCAACTCATTCTAAATCTTGAAAAAATTGGAGACTCATAACAACATAAGTGCGGAAATGCGGAAGGGCGGCAGTGCGGAAGTGCGGAAGTGAGGAAAGAAAGCATGTTAGTTTTCAGAATCTCAGTTTTGAGGTCCGTAAATGAACAATGCCATCAAGAAAGGTTGCTTGCGGAGAGTTTGTTGTGGTAAAGATTCAATATTTTACCCTCTCGGCGTTTCTTTGCACCTCGAAAATTGGAAGTTACAAGCTAGTAATAAAACTATATGTATTTTCGATTTCGACATTCCGCAGTGCAAGTCACTGAAGTCGTTAGATTCAGCCCCATGTCTTTGTTTTAAAGAAAGATGAAGGAAATCTAGAGAAATCTGAATTGGCGGCTTCATCTAGCGACACTAAAGATACAAAAGGGACATAGAGGCCCCCTTGTCGTTTAGAAAGGCAGTCAAATCGGATCCGGATGGATCACTCCTTAACTCGACCATAGAAAACTCAGATAACATGTTCTCCTGGAATGGAATTTTTTGCAGAAAGCACACAAAATGAGTGGTTTCCATGATATTGTCGAGATTGGGAATCTAAGCAGAGGAAAATACCAAAAATTATCTAGCAGATCTATTGAGCAAGACAGAGATAGAAGACTAAGCAAGACCAAGCCTCAAATAAGAGGAAAAGAAAATAAGCAATATCTCAACGGCACGAAGCCATAAACCAAACCCACACATAAACTGTATTTCCAAAAAGAATAACAAACAATACCAGGCTCAAAACACCGGAGCATTGGAAGTAGGATTGTGAGCTTTGATGAAACCCATAAGCTATAGCAGCAGTTGTGGGTTCATTAATGATTGCGATGACATTAAGGCCAACAATGGTAGCAGAATATTTGATAGCCTTCCTCGGAGATTTATTAAGTGCTCGAAGGAAACTTGGTGAACATGTCTAGAAGAAGGAAGACTAAGCATGCTTTGGTAGTTCAATTGGAGATGCCACGGTACAGAATAAAGACCGAGCATTTTAACTCCATGCCACTTCTTTCATCTTTGCTGGATCACGGGATATACTAACCAGAAAATTTAACCATGGAAATTTCAAGCCGTCAATCACAATGCGACACGTGTTGAAATGTTAATGGCCAGGGAGACGAGGAATCTTGTGAGACTGCGTCTCCATAGGGAAAATGCCTTCGGCGTAAAAATAAAATCATATTATGAAATTTTTATCTAAATAAATTATATCATTGTGTTTATTTTACTTAGAGTGACTTTATATATAGCTACTTTACCTTGGGTGGTTGGGAGGAATGATTGTTACTCTTCATACTCAAATTCAAATCTTGTAGGTGACATGTTTTCTCTTGTTGCACGCCCCTTTGTAATAAATGGGTGGATTGTGTCATCTGGTCATACCTTGATTCTCATGTTGGAATAGAAGGCATTGGCATATTTTCGAGTGGATTAACCCTCTAATAAATGGTGAACCACCTTTAAAAAAGCTACCTCCCCACATATGAAAAAATCTAATATCCATGTCTTCTCCCTCCCCAAAACTACCTCCCCACATATGAAAAATCCTATTATCCATGTCTCTGTCTTCCCCCTCCCGCAAGGAAGGATTGATTCCTCGTTCGCATTTCTTCATTCATATCATAGTTATTATTTGGAATCTTTTTTTTTGAACGTGTTATATTTTAATAATCTAAGACCTAAATGTATTTAATCTTTTTTCATTTGAGAATAATTTATATGAAACACCATTACTAAGGTCTCTCTCAACATAAAGGAAGGCCCTTCCTCAAACACTTTTTTATAATCAACATGATTTTAAAATTGAATAATAAAAAACCTTTGGAATAAAGATAGATCTCACATTTTTCTCCACTTTTTTTTTATAAATTGAATATAGATGATCAACCTTTGGGATCTCTACCAAGGATACCTCTTAAACTTCTCCTCCCTCAAAGAATGATAACACTCCTTTCTCACAACCCCCCATGCTAGACCCAATTTCCTACCACAAATAGAGGATTGTTTTATTTTCATTATCCACACTACAATCCTATGTTCATTGCTCACAATTTATACCACTTTCATATTCAACGAACCTTATTTGGAGAATAACTAAGTTTATACTATGGTATGGTTTGTTAACTTTCTTTTAGCCTGTGTTAAGCATCTATGATTTGAAAACTATGGATTTACAATCAGTCCTCATTTTCTGTTTAATATTCAAGTTTCATACTCTTGGATATACTTTTGGGTTATATTGGTAGTCGTGGAATTTGAACCTCTGCCTAGCCCAGAAATCCACACGAGTTACCGATTCCAATGATTTAAAAACAAATCATAAATAAATCTTTACGTTGTTATGTGTTATACTTTCTACATGTGTCCCCAATTGGCTAAAATAATGAATTATCAGAGAAAATACCATTCTTGTCCTTCATTCATACTTGTCTAATCCTTCATTAAGAAGTTGTTTGAAATGTCTTAATTGGATAGGCACAATTTGTTATGTGTGAATTTGACAACTAGTCAACAAATTTACATTGATTTATAGCTTTCACAAGAAATTTGCGTTCTTGTCAACATTTCGTCAAACACATTGCAGATATTCAAGAACACAAAAAAGGAGGAATATTGTTGACACCTTTATTATGAATAATTAGATGGTAAACAATACAAATAACTATGGATTCTATAGTAGATACCAAAACACACCCAATAAGAACCTCAAAGTGATGCCAAATCAGAAGTTGAATCTCAATTAAATACCTTGAATGGATCTTCTCCTTGTCTAGCTAGGGTGGATATGTCGCATCAACAAAACCAAACCAACAATGGAAAGGTTTTGCCAAACCCTAACAAAAAATTTGGACAAAACCTCAGAAAGTCACAAGAAATCAATATCAAATCAAGATGTATCTAATGAATGAGTACCCCGCCCCCCTCCCCTCATTTATCTTCTTAATATTTGAGCTCAATACCATGGAAAATACCATGGGTCACCAAAAACCATCCATTGAAATATCACATTTTTAATTAAATCACACCTCAATATTATAACAATTTAATGCCTAAGTGTCATCCAATAACTCCCTAGAATGATCACCTGGAAAGGGACATCATAGTCCCCCCTTCCCAAGATTGCCTGGACATCCTCAAGAAATCCATCCACAACCTGTCGCTCCTCCAAATGAACCAAAATGATACTAGGGCCCCAAACTATCCAAGAAGAGGTAAATAATCCTCTACTTGATACATGATCCATCAAGGTACTGCCATAGGCTCTCACCTATATGTTAACTACTCAACTATCTAATACTAAAATCCACAGGTCCCAAGTAAATCTCAGAAAAATAAATAGCTACTGTTTTATTTTTATACTAAGGAAAGAATAACATCTTAAATTACTAAAATAAAAATAAAACTTATATTCATTATAGATCTATAATAGTACATTTAGATCACAACCAAAGTTGAGACTCGTATACAAAGCAGGTCATAAACCTCTTAGGAGAAACATATACACTGACAGCTACTGATCATAACACTTAGTAATTTAGCACAATTTATTTTTTGAAATTTAATTCAAGAGAAGAAGTAATAACTAAGGCCTAGTAGGCTTCTTATATATTGCAGAGAGATAGATAATTTTAAGACGTTGCATTGACACTAAGGCCTTGAACTGGTAAACCTATATTAGCAATTAGCAGTATAAGTCAGGGTTGGAGACAAGATATTGCTCAATACTCTTGAACATGGCATTGTCCATTTTCTTGAGCTCTTCTACTCTGGCTTCCCCATCCAAAGCACCAGGGAGGGTTTCGTAATTGCAGATCCAGTTAAGAAGACATCCCCCTTCTTCCTTGTGAACGAACTTCAGCTCAAAGTTCAAGGCACTCAATTTCTTCCCCACAGATCCTCCTTCGATCACCGAATACTTGTGAAACATCTCATCCTCATCGATTACATCCAATCGCTCATTGACGTAGCTGAAATCCTTGG
Organism: Pseudotsuga menziesii; assembly: GCA_001517045.1. Classification (NCBI taxonomy): domain Eukaryota; kingdom Viridiplantae; phylum Streptophyta; class Pinopsida; order Pinales; family Pinaceae; genus Pseudotsuga; species Pseudotsuga menziesii. The sequence continues at coordinate 171,556 of LPNX010700614.1, read as the reverse complement.
TTGCTGTGACACGAAAACAAAAAACCATTATAACTACCAACTCTTTGAAGATAATTCTCATCACAGGGCCTAGAGGAAATAAGCGAAAATAATTCTCATCACAGAGCCGAGAGAAAATAACAGAAAACGGAAGTATATATAATGATCTTATTGCGATTATTTTAAGTGAAGAGATGATTTTATGGGCGTATAAATACCAGGGGTGAAGTTGACCTGCCTGACAGTGCCCACGCTGCCTCCATCTCCTTGAAGCAAGGTGACAGAAGATATGTTAAATTCATGTAAGGCCTTTGGGTAGAGGTTGTGCCCATCTTTCACCATGGCATTCCACAGTCTCTTTGTCTCCACCTGAGACACATATTGGGTTCTTACGCTCCCTGCCACCATATTCTTCCTCTCTTTTGGTGTGTGTATATATATATATATATATCTCCCCAACACTTCGAACAAATTGCTGTGCTGCTGTGCACTGGACACTGGACAGGAGAAAGGGGATATTTATAGCCTTGACGAGTGAGTTAATAAGTAACTAAATAGTTTAGCATGTAGTTAGGGTACTTGGTATTTGTGGAAATTAAGGTAATTTATATAATTTTTCCCAATTAAAAGTCGAAAATGAAAATTAATTAGAAAAAAATAAACTTACTTATAAGACATCCAATCTGATCTTCATCCTTATCTATGGAAAACATCCAATCTTATCTTATCTTCTGGAAATTCATAGTTGGAAAAAAAAAAAAAAGTAAACAAACAGTGACTCCCTGATGGTTAGGAGTGGGACACACCTAAATTTTATTTTCTGGAAATTTATAGTTGGAAAAAAATAAAAATAAACAAACAGTGACTTTTCCATGATTAGGAGTGGGACACATCTAAATTTTGCTAAAATTAATTAGCATGTAGCATAGCAATGATTGTTGTAGTAGACTCATTACTGATTGTTGAATCTTAGCACTTTGATATCTAATAGCTAGCAATAAATCTGTGGCAACAAATATTACTCTACCACAGACTAATTATTAATGGATTTGCACCGGTCGGACTACCGCTGGATGTGACAGCTCACATGAGCCAAATATTACTCTACCACAGACTAATTATTAATGGATTTGCACCGGTTGGACGACCGCTGGATGTGACAGCTCACGCGAGCCAACTCGTCCCATCGGTGCAAATGGTCGGGTAAGTCGTCGGATCGGTGCAAATGGTCGAGTAAGTAGGTTACTCCATTATTAATTATAGTTAATAATCGCCGCTCACTTCAATTAATTTAATTGACGATCTAAATAATGTACAGCGGCTGTACTCGGCCACCAATGTTGACTCTCTTGCTCGTGTCTGCTGGCCTTGAAAAATACCTAGTAAAGACTTCGTAACAATCACAATCTCCCAGTGCCTTTCATGACTTCAAAATATGAGAACTGAATGCATTCAGTTCACATCGTGATTGCTATATTTTTTCTCATCATCTTTATTATCTAGTTATAGAACAGACAGATAATCAAGAAAAAAAACCATTAAAAACAGACAGTTAATGATAATCATTTTTCAAAATTTCAAACACGTTTTAAGGAATTTGTCTTGCTTGAATTTTTCTATGGGTGCGGTTAAATATGTCAATAAAGTCAATGATCATGCCTGAGACTTCGAAACCCATGAACATGCCATCAGCTCTGATATTTAAACGAGATAAAATTAAAATTAATTACTGTGTCTGTGTTTTTTAAAGATAAAATTAATGATTAATTACTGTGTCTATATGTGTTTTTAAATTTGCAAAAGGAAATTGCGATTAAAATATCAAGATGAATTAATGTCTTACCTTACATGTTTGTTTGAATTTTTTTAATGTTACTTAATAAAAATATAATTTCTTTTGTTTTATCTTACATGTTTGTTTGAATTTTTTTTATGTTACTTAAAATAATAAGAAGATTAGTTATTGTGTCTATTTGTGTTATTAAATTTGCAGAAGGAAATTGCGATTAAAATATTAATAAATAAGTTAATGTCTTAGATGACATGATTGTTTGAATTTTTTTATATTATTTAAAATAATAAAAATATAATTTATTTTGTTTGATATGAGTGATGGTGAGATCAAATGTTATCTTTTTATTTATATTTTTTTAATTTAAATTAATAAAATTAAAAGTATTAAATACAATTCAAAGTTAATGCTTTTATATATATATGAATGATATTAAAACAAGTCATTATAAAATATTAATTAAAAATTATTTTTTTAATTGTTTTTCGTTTGAAAAGTTTAAAGAAAGATGGTATATATGATAGTACTAAATTAATTTTAATTTAATCAAATTAAAAAATATTAAAGGTTAATGTTANTATATATTACTTATTTTATTTTTGATATTTTGATGATTTTTGGTTGGAATCTAATAATTTTTTTGGTATATACAAATTTGGGAGAGTCTAATTTGTAACTTTTAATTCATAAATAAATTCAGGTCCTTAAATACTCTCATGATACAATTTCTATAGTTAATATATAAATGATTATAAGATTTTTTTAAATTCTAATCTAAATTTAAAAAAAAAACAAAGAAAAAAACATATTATAAAAATCATAAACACTTAAAACATTTAAATAACACCTTTTTATATATATAAAATACTTAACTCAAAATTAATTTTTTAATATTGTATTTAAAATATAAAAATTAAAAAATAATTAGATTACTAAACTTTCCAAATATTAATATATATATAATTGATATACACAAATATTTAAAATAAGTGTCCTACGTAATAAACATGATTGGGGCATTGTAAGAAAAAATGCATATGGTAAGTGTTTGATGACAACGCTAATGAGCATGTTAAGGGAAGGTAAAAAGTTTGAAGGAGTTTTGATTTAAATTAGATGCAAAATGAAGTGAAAGAATATTTATAGAATATAAATAAAATAATAAAATGAAAATTAAATTTTAATAGAGAATCAATTAGTAAAATATATAAGATAAATTAATAAAATGGTGCTAGTATATATTTTAGAAGAGATTTGTTAACTATGTTCATTAAAAAAACTATAACAAAATGTTGGCAATAATTCTAAAATATGATTGGAGATAATAAGGAATTTTTAATTTAATAAATTTGAATTGTTTAAGAAAAACGTGAGATTAGGACATGAATGGGTTTGTGGGCATTGGGTGTAAGTGGCCTAAAAAAGCATGGGAAAGCTTCGAAAAAATGCAATAGGGAAAAGGACTAGAAAATTTCCTAGTTAGGATAATTGTATATACAACTTTGTGTGAAGTTTATATAGTGAATCTAGTTAGTAGAAAGATCAAATATAAATCTTCTGAAAGAGAGAAGATAAATGAGACAAGCTTGAGAGAAAGAATGAATTGTATTAGAAAATGAGTAAATTTTACTCATGATATGGCGTATATACGCCATAGTAGTGAACTAGAGGGATCTTAGACATTGAGTAAAAGCCATGATTTGCGCCCAACATAAAAAGTAGTAAAGCAGTAAATACCATGCTTTATGCTTTTTGGAGTGTGTAATATCTCCTTAACACTACTAGGGTGTAAATAAAGGAAACCAGTAAGGATCCATAATTTTCTTAAAGTGTGGAAACCTTGGCGAATCTTACTAATTATAAAATTTCCAACCATAAATTGTTTGTTGGTGTTTTCAAAAAAATATTCAAATTTCAAAGGGTTTTATATAGTTTTTGGATAATTTTGACGATTTTTAGAGTAGAAAATTTTAATCCCATGGAATTTGGGTAAATCATATTGGAAAAAAATGGAAAATTTTGGTAAAAGCATGGTAATGTGTCTCACTTTGCGGCAAGAAAATTTGTTCTGTTTTTATAAATTTATTTAAAGTATTTATTATAATAAATAAAAAATGTGCTTTAATTTTTTTTAACAATCACTTATATATTATTTCCATATTCATATGAAAAAATATTGATTTTGATGTCTTAAAATGATAGTATTTTGGGTCGCTCTTTTAAGTACACATAAAACTTATTATTTATATTGATAATTTAATAATAATTAAAATATATCATAAAAAAAAATTAAAAAATATGTACAACAATCTTAAAAGTCTGTATAAAAAATGTGTTCAAAAAAATTGGAATTAAAAAAGTAAATGAAGATAGATATGGGGGGTCCCAGTTTTGTGAGTACTTATGAGATGCCTGAAATAATAGTATTAAATGACATTTAAAGAAACTAAAATAATTAAGATAAAAATAATGTTTTTAATTTAAAAAAGAATACTATATAACAACTCATTCATACTGAAAACTTTTGTTTCATTACATCATTATCTAATTCTCGATGGATTTTTAGATTTCTAAACAAATACTTTTAGTTCATACATTTCATCGCCGCAAAAGAGGAAAAAGTGAGACACATTACCATGCTTTTATTTTTTCCCTAAAATCTTTCGTGATGTAATTGTTGAATGGGTCCTGGAAACCATGGCCATGTTAGGTACCCATTTTACGATGCATCTAACAATTAAAATTGAAAAAAAGAGGAATGGAGGAAAAGCTCATCGGACTCCTACCCCCTCAAGCTCCAAAGTTTGGTTCAAGGTCTTAATCTCATCATCTGTGGAAGCATTGGTGGGTATGTGTTATATTCTTTGCACATGTGTGTGGAGGGGGGGTGTGTTTACCAATGACATGCCTAATGATCTCCACCATCTAGTGCTCTGTCGTATGCGCCAGATGTTGTGCATGGTGCTGGCTTATGGGGGTTATAGGGGGGGGGGGGGGGGGGTGGCATCCCGATACCCTCACCCTTCCACGAAGTGAACATCGAAAATATGAGGTATCCCGCTTTCAATATGAGCAAAGAAAGCATATGAGTGAAGCAAGTCCATTTTTTTGGGGTTATTTTTGACCTATTTTTGGGTTTTTTTTTCTAAAAATATGTTTAATTTAACCTTGGTTAATGGATCGGGGTTTATTTCCAATCTGAGTTAATTGATTAGGGTTTTGGTTGTTGTGGAATACTTACATATTGTATTGTGAGTGGTTAATAATCATAATGAGAAAATAAGAGGCGTGGCTCTAAGTTTTGTTGGTTTTTCCAGTTAAGGGTTTCCACATGCGTGAATTTTGTGGTTTAAAATCTATTTTGCTTAATATAATATGTATGCTTTGCCTCTCTACACAGTTTTAAAACTTATATGTTGTATCAAAGCTCGATTATTGGCTTCAAGGGTAGGCCTTTGTTGTTGAGGGTTCAATGTAGTTGGTAGATCTTGGGTCCACGATCAACTTTGGTATAAGTGGCATATTTGCAGTGTTAATTTGTGCATTGAAGGATAATGGCGAGCAGTTCACGAATTGAGATTGAGAAATTTAATGCCCAGAACTCTGAGCCATGGAAGCTCAAAATGGAGGAACTTCTTATAGATCGGGAATAGTGGACTGTTGTGGCTTTGGGTACACAACCCATTGAATGACAAAAGAAGATTAGTATAAATTAGAAAGATTGGGATCTTCTTATGAAACTTTGTGTTGTTGAATGTTTCTAGAGAAGATAATGTGTTAAGGCTTTGAATAAAACTAGGGAGTTTGTATCAATCAAAATCCTTGGTAAACAAGTTTCTTATACAAAAGAAATTGTATCACTTAAGAATGGATGATAACGACATAGTGATAGAGCATCTAAATGTCTACAAAACTATAGTAAGTAAAATAACCTCTATTAGCATTACTATGGTTGAAGAAGATAAAAGTATTACAATGTTGTGTTATTTTCCAAATTCTTGGGATAACCTAATTGTAGCAATAGGTAGTGCTACTAAAGTGACCTTAAAATTTGATGAAATAGTAGCATCCCTGTTGTCAGAATATATGAGGAGGAAGGCCATGGATAATCATAACATGGATTCCTTATCTGTGAAAGGTCTCCCCTAGGAAAGAAACAAAAATAAGGGTTGTAGGAGGAAATATAAATCTAAGGGTAGATCTAAATCCCTGAGAAAATTTACAAGAAAGTGTTGGAAATGAGCTAATGCAAATACTATAAAAATTATTGTAGATCTAAGAATCTTGAGAAAGATAAGGGAGCTTAGGATACCACTTTCAAAGAAGTGAAGACATCCTCAAAATAATTACACCAGTTTACAAAGATCTAGATCAGTTTGTGAGTCAAATAAAATATTGTAAGGTTTTTAGGGAAATAATATAGCATAAGAATTTTCACTGAAATAATATAGCACAAGAATATTTCTTACAAAAAATGGATTTTGTAGGGCAAGACTTTCAATCCTGAATTTGAAAAACTACCTCTATGGTGTAAGTTAGGGGTGCAAGTTAGGGAAGACTTCATTTCTACACATTTAATAAATAAGATGTAGCATTTTTTTTTTAATATTTTGAGTTAGGGTTGGTTGCATGGTATTTTTCGTTATTATGGTAATTTTTTTGGCAGGTACTCGATTATAAATAGATTGTTGTTTCTTGTTTATAATTTTGAATTATTTCTTTATGCAGACATGTGGGATTAGAGGAGGAAGGTCGCCATTATTTGGATTCCATGAGTTGTTATTATGGAATCAATCCATAAGCAGAACACTATGTAAACATAGTTGATCTTCTTGGCCATCTAGGAAAACTTGATCAGGAAATGGACTTCATCAATCAAATTTCATTTGAACCTGATGGGTATTTTCACCAAAATCTATAGAACTTCTAGTGCTTTAAATTTGTTTCAAACTCTTGTTAGAAATATTAATTAATCATAGATCCCTATCTGGTCTGAGCTGGCTTTGTCAGAGTCTGTCAAATTTTAGTATCTATCAGACAATATGACAGGATGAAGAGTTCACATCTCTCATATATAATCCAGTTGAATTAAATTTCTAAAGCTAAGTTTCTGGGTAGATAGTTATTATAGTCTTTAATGTAAGTCGGTAGAAGTTTTTTTATATAAGAAGAAGAAGTATATTATAATACATAGACAGACATACAAAAATACAAAGGGGAGAAGAGAAGAACAGTGGAAATGTGCAAAGAAGAAGAAGGAAAATCTCTGTGAAGAGTTAGAAGCTCAAGCTTCTATGTTTTGTGAAAGTGTTGAGGGTCGAAGCTCTGTAAAAGGTGAAACATCCTTGTAAATTTTCAATTTTTGAATTCACGGCCATAGTTCTTTGTTATGCCACCACAAGATATATAAATCCATAGTTTATGGTTTAATGCAAGTTTTATCTAGCCGCACATCTTCTCCAGATTTACTTGAGTGAATTTTTTTTACATTTATCGTCTTGTGAAATACACAAAGAATCCATAATTATTTCACCGCGTAAAAATTTCAGTTTTTATCTGCTTGACACAAGTCTTATTTAATATTTAGCTATATGATATTGTGAGTGAGTCGCAATATATTTGTGTCAAATTTTATCCCAAGTTACTTTCGGTGAAAAGCGTTTTTCATATCCTAAGTCTTTAGAATAAGAAATATCCTCTTATAAAGTTCGATTAAAATTTGTTTGGTCGAAGCAGGAAGTTGGTCGCACGAGTAATTCTTGTCATAGCGAAAGTCAGTCGAAGTAAAGTAAGTCTGTTGTAGTCCAATATGTATATTGCAGCAAAAATCTATCGCAGTAAAATTTATGCCATAGTAAATCCCAATCGTAGTAATTCCGTTGCAAGTATTTTTGGTCGCAAGATCGCGACAACCGTCTTTCCCAAGAACTTTGTCTTCTTCCTTTTTCTTATGAACTTATTCTACAAACTTAACTTTCCCATTTTTTATATTTGAAGAAGAGTTATTCTTTTGATCCTTTTCCAAACTCGAAACTTCATTATGGATTAACTGAGCACCATCTCTCTTTGAAGGGTCAACCTCAAGCCCTTGTTGCACTTTTTTATCAATTACTTTTGACTTGTATTCTTTGGACACTTCCTCAATTACATATCCGAGTTTGAATGAACTTGATGCCTCACTTTCAAGTTGCATCTTTCCACTTTGGCCATGTGGGAGATTTCTGTCTCTGCAAGCTTCATACTAGCATATCTTCTATTTCACTATACTTGTGATAGTATTGGAATAAATAGAAATATAATATTTATAAAGTCTAAAACCCATTTCCACTAAAAATTTTCGTATTGCAAAATCATTTCTTCTGAAAAACCCTTCACTTAACTCCACCACCATGATTATGCTCTATAATCCCCCTCGAGATATCATCAAATTCCTCCAAACTAATCTCCCAAGTCCAATTGCATTGGTTATCTTATTTGTAATTTCTTGCTCCCATAAAAATAGTAGAAGATTGAGAATCCTAACTTTTACTTGGATTCCATGACTACAGTTATTGGTTCAAATTCTGGGAACCGAGGTTTCATAAACAAGTCTCACCTGCACCAAAACCACAGTCATCCAGTTATATCGTCCAAAGAAAAAAAACCCATGACATATAATTTCCTTTTACCATATCCTTTTAAAACATATCATTCATCCTTTTATATTTTATAACTTCTCTTAGTGACAACTAAATATAAATTTGATAGCATATTCTTTCCAATTCTTAGATGAACTTGTGTCAAATCCCTATCAACTGTCTTCCCTTCCAACATGAAAGATTTAATTCAATTTTGCAAATTTAATCCATGAGCGCTTCAATTTTTTCTCCTCAAAGAAAAATCGTAATTCATATCCCCGAGAAAGAACGGTCACCTATTGTAAATCCATATAGTATCTAGGCATAATCATTTAATCTTCACAATGTCTGGTATTCGAGAGACCTATCTTCCCAAATCTTATAAAAAACAAGCATAGTATATCAGAAACAGTATAGATCCTATATATATATATATATATATTTTCTTTTACAATTCTTATCAAGTCGTTGTATAGTAGTATGTGCTTTACAAATTTTTGACAGAAAAATTGGAAGAACTAGTCATATGTCTATCATTTATCATATACCATTGGAGACTATCTTATGGTGTGGACAAAGTGATGTTGTAACACCCTTGTTTTGACCCCATTTGCATTGAAAATGTATATGATGTACATATTGTAATTGATCATGGTGTGGAGCTAAAAGCAAAAGCCCCACCATCAATTTAATGTTTTATGTTCTAGTGATTAAAATCATTGCCGATGGTATATTGTACTATCCGGCACATTATAATTTTTGGCATCATGTAAATATGCATTTTAATTAAAAATACCAACAACCAGCTAAGTCTATGCAACATTAAAAGAGATGGGGGCATGATTTTCCTAAGGATAAGGAGGGGGGAATATTTAACCTTTGGGGAGAAGGGGGAAAAGCCAAATGTCAGTGAGAGAACCCATGAAATAGTCAACTACCTTTCTTGTCTCATTCACCCAATCATTTAATTCTGCCAGAAATTGGTTGAAGTAGTTATTGCATGGGGATGTGAAGAGTATGGGCAGGAACTTCGAATTTGGGGAAAACCCATTTTTGGGGAAAATCAATTTTGACTTTTGGGACAAGTAAACACCCAAAATGCGTGCCCATTTGGGTACACATCCACGTTCTTCATTTTTTTTCTCACGCAGGGAAGCTTGGGAGCATTTTTCACCTCCACGATTTTTCCTGTGGTATGTTTCTCCTTCACGATTTGGGCTCCTGGGCGTTTTCCTCATCATCATTCACCCACGTTGGGGCTCCCTCAAGCGGCTGGGAATTTGCTGAGTGTGAAAGTCATGATTTTGGATTTGTTGTGTATATTTTTCCCTCATGTGGGCAGTCGTTCTTCATTTTCTAGAGGCTGAGAATTTCGTTTTTGTGATGTTCTTGTGGTTGGGTTTCTTCCCCAACGATTTCTGTTGCATTTCCCCAATGTTTTCCAAGTTGAAAATCATTTTTGTGTTTCCCAGCGATTTAGAGGAGAGACCACATCCTCTTGGGTGTTGCTGTTGATTTCATTTTTGTCCATGTTAGGGCCAAAACGTCCCTGGGATACGATTTGCTGTTAGTGGGTTGTTCTTACCCTCCTTGGAAATTACTTTTGTGGCTGAACTGTTTTCCTCAACCCAGAAATTGTATATATTGCTGTGTATGCAATTGGTCTTTGGACTATGTAGGAGTGGAAAGGAGTCTACTCGATAAACCTAGTTTTTTGTAGGATCCTCATAGACAGAGCTAGAGGGATGGCTCTCTTCTCTACACCCCCCTTAATAGCACTGGAAGGGAAGTCATGGCATGAGGTATTATGCATCAGATAAGGGAATGATTCCTTGTGTTGGGTGTGTGTGGATGTCTTAGGAATCAAGCTAGTTCTTGTGTAGGAATCCTTAGCTCTTCAGTGAGCCCACTAGCTTAGTAGACAGCGCTTCCATCTCCTGATAACATGATAAACCCAACTTATTGGCTTGGTTATGTGTTGTTGGGTACTCTTGGCCTGATAAACCCAATCGTTTTGGCTTGGTTGAGTTGTGTATCTTTTGGCTATGTGTGAGCCTACTAGTTTCCTTTTCCTTCAGGAATCATGCCCAGCTCGGGGGTGGCAGTGTTGCTGAGAGATTAAGGAGTACACTGGTCTATGGTTGGGTGGAATGTTGCAGTGACATAGATGGTTGCAGGACAAGCTTCTTCATAAGATAAGTATTCTTGTTTATTTCATCTCCGCAATTGTATTTGTTGTTTAATGAAAATGATGAACATGCTAAATGCTTGAATGGAATTTAGTTGCTTCCACTGTATGATAAATAATTATGCATCTATGTATGTTTTAGTTCAAAGCATTTCAATTTTTATCATGTGTATGTTCATGGGGCTAGTTTCCCGGATCGATAGTAGCATCGGTAGCGTCCTCTTCGTCAGTCGGAGGGTTGGGGACATTATAGATATTTGTTGACAATAAGGAACCATCTTTGTATTCATTATGCTCTCAATATTCCTGTGAATCCTCCAGATCTCTTTGAATAGAACATCTACTGTAGTGTTTACTTCTATATACATGTATGTAAGAGATTGTGGTGAAAATAACTTCTATCTTGTTTAATTGATAAAAGATGGGATACAATATTAAGTGCATTGCAAAGATGGGATATGTTTTTCTCTAAATAGTAAAGAGTTTTGAATTCCTTAACAACAAAAAGTCTTAGGCAATCAATAATGGCATTAGTCTGAGAGGTTTGTATTCCTTTATCTCAATCTGCCATTTTATGCATTTTCTACAGTGACCCCTAGGAAAATCCTCTTGAATCTTGTGATCCCTTCCATTTCTAGTCATGCATATTTTTATGATGAAGAGGTGCATTCTACAAATCAGTAGGAGGATGTCTAACTATTTTCGTGCTCACCCTCGAGCTAAAATGTTTTTTATAAAAAATAATAAAATATAACATGTTTGCTAAAATTATATTCAAAACAATTAGACTGACATATATATAAAATTCCATAAATTAGATAAATTAAAAAGGGATTTGCAACTTGAAGAGATTTGATCCCTCTAAGTGCTTGCTGGATCCCTTTTAAAATGGATCAATGCTACCATATATGGCATGTATATGGAAGCTCACTAGCAAATGATTAATGTTTTTTGTCGTGTTGCATAGAACACACCTTCGAGGTTCTTCCTAACATTTTGGAGTATTTGCCAAGACAATATCTTATTCCTTATGGCCATCTAATGAAATTCTGGTCTTCATTCATGCTATAACTCTCCATAGTTGATTCCATTTCTAGGACTCCTCATTTTGAGTCTCATTGGAAAACATTGCTTTGTACCCTAATTTGAAAATATATTCGCGTAGTGAAGCATTTTAAGATCATATTATTGCATGTGTTTCCTCTCTTATTCTCTCATGACTTATGATTAAAGATTCCACATATTCATTCCATTTATCTACATTATTCCTAGCTGGAAAAATCAAGTAGCTTGCTTGTCCATTTATTTTAGGTGAGGGTAAACGTTTCTTTTTAACCCTTGGGGAGGTATGAATTCCAATTATGCATTATCACTCTAAACCCTATTTGATGTTGACCAACTTTAGGTGAACTTGTTTTTAGGCACACACAATTACACGAGAAAGAAGACGTATACATGCATTTTAGAGCCGAACCGAGCAATTTCAAAGCATGATTAAATAGTTGGGTGTAATTGTCCCTCAGTATATGTGTTTAAGTCATATCATCATTGTTTTTTTAACTATAATAGCATATATAATATATATGTAAGCACCAATCGTCATCTTGCAACCCTATTTGAGATTTTACAAATCAGTCTTAGCGAGTCCAATGAATTATTGTAAGTTTTTCAGGGAAATACTATAGCACAAGATTCTTTCTTACAAAAAATAGATTTTGTAGGGTCTAGGGCTTTGAGTCCTGGAATTTAAAACCTACCTCTATGTTAGGAAGTTAGGAAAGAGTTCATTTCTATGCATTCAATAAAGAATCTGTAGCAAATTCTATCTTTTATTTATTTTGAGCTAGGGTTGGGTTGCATGGTATTTTTTCGTTATTATGGTATTTCTTTTTCTTCAGTGTGGCTACTTGATTATTAAATAGTTTGTTGTTTCTTATTAATAATTTTGAATTATTTATGCATGCAAACTTGTGGGCCCAGTGAAGGAAGGTGGCCATTACTTGGATTCCATGAGTCATTATTATGGAATCAATCCAGAAGAAGAACACTATGCAAACATAATTTGATCTTCTTGCCCATGCAGGACACCTTGCAGGGTTCATGGCAATACAAATCTAGGACAGTTTGCAATTTCCATGCCCAAGGGAGCGATGGGGACCTCGACTCACCCAACACTAAAATCACGTCAAACAAACACAGATCACCCACCTCAGTGCTTGATTTTCCCATTTAGCTCTGCAATGGAGAGACAATGGAAACCATTGCATTTTCCCTCTGAACTTAGTGATGGGGGGAATCTGAATGCCATTTCTCAATTGGGCATTGGTCTACCCTTGAGCTCAATGTTGGGGATGATTCAAGTAGAGAAACACAACACCTATCTTAGTTATGATGCAACTAAATGATATATAAATTCACAAATTGTTCGCACTCAGAATATCAAGTTTTTTTTTGTGTTTTGGAGAGGGTAGTGTTTAATCTCGAAGTAAAAAGTTCTTTGGACCTTAAAGACAAAATACATGAAATTAAAAATAAATTTTTAAATAGGTCATCATGAGCTGATTAATCATGGTTAGCTATCGGTTTTTTCTGAGGAGACTTTATCAAATTCCGACATTGATATGACAATACTCATAAAACTTCAGTTTCATCAACTAAACTATAAACAATCTAAATTATAAAAAAAGTGTTACATTTTAAAGAGGAAAGTAATCAAATTGAAAGATTTTATATTTGGCTTAGACTCTTTGGATAAATCTGAACATTAGACAACAAAAATAAGGATAAAACAAAAATAATTGATTTTTCCTTTTTCTTTTAAGTTCATTTAATTATAATTCTACTAACTCAATTGTGAATCAACAATGGTGATAAACTAACAAGGTTCGAATTTGGAAATAATCATATGCATCAAGTGAAAAATTAGGAGATACTTTTGTCATCAAATTCTATTTTTCCAAAGTATGTTTTTATCTCTCATCAAATTTATGTTTTGAATATATGAAATTGTGTTAGTTTTATATTTTTTTTTGACTTGTTTTTAGTCTCTTAATGTTTCTTATTATTCTTCCTTTTATATATGAGCTAAATTGTATAACTAGCACAACCACAAGTAAAGTGGTTAGTGAATGTTGATAGGTACAACCAACCACTTAGTTTCATGAAGCTCCTAAAGTGTTAAACAAAAGCTAAAATATATAATTTTATATCCATTATTCATACCAACCAACCACTTAGTTTAGTGAAGCTAGCTGAGCATTAAATAAAGGCTAAAATATATAATTTTATATCCATGATTCATACCAGATTGCTCCCAAAGTGTTAAACAAAAGCTAAAATATATAATTTTATATCCATTATTCATACCAACCAACCACTTAGTTTAGTGAAGCTAGCTGAGTGTTAAACAAAGGCTAAAATATATAATTTTATATACATTATTCATACCATATTGTTAGAGTTAATATAAGCACAAAAATATACTATTTAATAAATAAAAGAAAACATAAAATGATATGAAAAAAAAAATTATTACCTTTCTTTAACCACCCGAAGCTTATTTAAATCTTAATTAAGATGCATTTAAACATAACAAGATACAATGACCATGAAATAAATCCCTACACCCTTGTTACACTTTTAATTTTGTTGATCAAATCCAAAATGTAAGATAATATCTAATATGCCTATCTACATACTTATAATATCGAAATGGCTATCAACATAATTATAAAATACTCTGTAGTTGTATTATATTATAATTGTATTAGTTTTAAATTTTTCACAAAACGGGTGGAAAGTAATATTGTATTTGTGTTTTGGTTATTACACTATCACATAGGGTCTTTTAATTTTGCAGTCAAATTAGTTTTACTTAATTTTATAAACAATTTTTTATAAAAATTTTGTAGTGAAATTAGTTTTAATTGATTTACAATTTTGTTTCTAAAGTTGTAATTGATATAAATTGTCAAAGTCTTAATTGAAAAATATTTTTCATCAACATATTAGTAGTTTAAAATTTGTGATGATCGTGCAAGCATGTCAATCTGTATCCAAAACCTCCAATCCAGTTACTATAAGATAATTCAAATTCATATTTCTATAAGACTTATTCTTGAATCCTTTGTTCTTTGATTTGCTTACTGGTAATCCACCATAGCAGTCAAATAAAAAGAGAGGGAATTCTGTCTCAACACATAAATATGCTGAACGAAACCTGAAACATATTTATATTCACGGACGCGAATGACACCTCTTCGCGTAACGATAAAGGTACGATTGCACATCTAACAACGATTACGACGGGACGAAGGCATATCATCGCTCTTCTTTATTTTGCACATATATAGTTTAAGCCGTTTCATGCATGTAAAAGCGGCACCAAAGTATTAATTATGTATAGGTAGACAGTTGTACGTAGAGAAATTTAGCAGTATAGGTTGGGATTGGAGAGCAGAAACTGCTCAATCCTTTTCAACATGCCAATGCTGTTTTCCTTGATCTCTTTTGCTTTAGCATCCTCAAGCTGAGCACCGGGAAGGGTTTCGTAGTTACAGACCCAGCTCGCTACACATCCCCCTTCTTTCCTGGGAACGAATTTGACCTCAAAGCTCGCGGAGATCAGTTTCTTTCCCAGCGACCCTCCTTCGATTGTTGTATACTTGTACACCATCTTCTCCTCGTCAATTTCATCCACTCGCTCTTTCACGAAACTGAAATCCTTGTTAGCTGCGATCAGGAAAACGATAAACCTAATTATTGAACCCCATTGTATCCAGATTCAAGTCGAAAAATAACTAAAAGTGGAAGTATAATGATATTAACTCGGATATGTGACCAATCGACGATTTTATGGGCATAATACCTGGGGTGAAGTTGAGCTGCTTGATTGTGCCCACGCCTCCATCTCCTTGAAGGAATGTCACAGAAGCGAAAATCTCAGGGAAAACCTTTGGCAAGAGGTTGTGGCTGTCTTTCGCCATGGCGTTCCATAGTCTTCTTGCCTCCACTTGAGACACCTCTTCCGTTATTGCAGTCCCTGACACCATCTTCAATTCTCTCGTAATACGATAGTTATTTCTTCAAAATTAACTATCCCACAATGAGAAAGCTCCTTGTTCTGGTCTGCACTATAGGAGGACCATGGGCGCATATTTATAGCGGGATTATCTGTCAGTGTTCAAATCTGTGTATTAAAGAAAATGGGTAGGTGATAGTGTTGAGAACTTATACACACAACGTCAACTGATTGCGCTTTTTGTTTATTTCTTGGATGTGTGGCCGACCAATATTGACTCCCATGCTTATATTGTAATTTGTTATTTTTCTTCAAACCTAATTATCCCGATTCCCGTTTACCGACGGTGCTAGATATGGAAACTGGTATCGCCCCATAATTTTCCAAAGTGGTTTTGACATTTGGCAAACAGAAAATCGTTAAAATCCCAAAGCTCGTACTGTAATCCCTCCATCCATTGTAGATTGAAAGTTCATACGATAATCCATATAGCATGATTAAAACTTCAAAACGACGGAATTGCTTGACCTAAATACTATGCCTTTTCGAGGATAATTTATATAAAAAATATGCCCGACCTGACACCGAGATATGCTAGAAATCCATTGGAATTTTTCTTCCTACCAAATACTCCATTGGATCGGTTGAATAACGTGGGTAACTTCATAAACAAGGCGGTTTTATCACTGAATGTACAGAAACATTAGAAGAATAACTTGTTATCCCAATGTGGATTGCATATATTTCAAAATAGCTTTACGTTAATACTGTACAACAACTACCCACTCACAACGACCCAGTAGGCCATCAAATGGATAATAGCCTAAAACAACAACTACCTGCTCGTTCCTCCATCCTATTCCCAATTGCATATTTTTCCAAATAACCCTCGGTATCATTAATGATGATTTACTTTTTTTTTAAAGACATTAACAATAACTACATTAAAATATATTTAACAGGTTTTATAGGAAAAATATTATTAATATGTTAAATGTAGGTACCCGCTCGTGTGCAGGAGCACATACACTATTTTACTGCTCTCTCTGTACCACGATCATGAACCCGTGTCTATACACCTCATTGATATGCAGAATAATTTAAAATTTCTCTTTACTATCCTTTTTAATAGAGTCATAGGTCATGTAACATCTTTTAGAATTCATTCTTAGGCTTAAAAACCACTCTAATAGTGGTTCCGCCTTCCATATCTCCACTCTGTGACCTAAAAGGTCATTTCCGCACGGAACCCAAACTTTCCACACTCTGCCTTATGTTGCGGAATCCGAAAACCAAAAACATGGTGTGCGATGGAGTCATTCGACCACCTTCTGCTGCGGAACTAGGGAATCAGAAATTCAACATTCGACGAAATCATTCAATCACATTCCTCCTTTGACTACAGAACTTAGGAATCGAAAAACCAACAAATCAACAGAATATTTTAACCACTTTTCTTTTTCCACCTTTCCGCCTTCCGCTGTAGAACTCGGGAATCAGAAACTCAACATTCGATGAAATCATTTAACCACTTTCCTCCTTCTGCCTTCTGTCTTTTTGCCTTCCCCTGCAGAACTCGAGAATTGGAAACTCAACATTTGACGGAATCATTCAGCCACGTTTTGTCTTTTTGGCTTCCATCGCGGAACTTGGGAATCGGAAAATCAATAAATCGATATCGACTTGTTCACTTTCTGTTTTCCTCCTTTCGCACTCCGCAGGTGGATTCCGGATTGTGGAAATCCAACACTTGGCCTCATTTCTCTTTCTGATTTCTGCCTCTCACCTTTCGCCTTCCACTACGGACTTCGAGGTACAGAAACCAACATTCTGCCTAGTCTTTTTCCTGTTTTTCCCTGGTTCCGACTTTCGAATTCCATCTTCCATAGGTGGATTCCGGAGGGTGGAAAAACACATCTTATCTTAAGATAGCTGCAATTTTGACCCTGTAACCAGGATTTTAGCCTCCATGAACTTAAGTAAATGCAGTGGAAAATACAATACATAAACAGATGCAAATGTAGGGACATTTAATCAAGAGTAAACTCTACTTAATTCATTCATAAGCATTCTACATAATCAGTATATTCATAAGCAAATACATTGCATAAATAATACAACAAAGAATACTTATCTTGAAGATCAAGCTCTCCTGCAACTAGCTATGTTGCTGCAACGTTCCACCCGACCATAGGCCAATTGTGCTCATTAATCTCTTAGCACAACTGCCACCCCCGAGCTAGGCACGATTTCCACAAGGAACTAGAGAATAGCAGGCTCACACATAGCCATACCACATCAAATACAGTCAAGCCAACCTACAATTGGTTTTATGAGATTGTCAAGCTAAGCCAATACACAATTGGGTTTATCAGGCTGTAGCCAAACAAACCAATACAATGTTGGGTTTATCACGATGTAGCCAAACAAACTAATACAATGTTGGGTTTATTAGGTTGCTTAGCCAAGCCAACAACAGTTGGGTTTTTTAGACTGCAAGCAGTTAAACAAACATTCATATTAAGGACCATCCAAGCCAACTAACATATGGGTTTATCAGGCCACTCAACTAAGCCATCTCACTGTTGGGTTTACCAGGATTCTCAGCCAAGCCAGCTAACTATTGGGTTTATCACGTTGCTAGCCAGGGATCACACATGGCCAAATGCACAACAAGACACAACCAAGCCAACTACAGTTGGGTTTATTAGGCTGCTGAGCCAAGCCAATATACAATTGGGTTTATCAGGCTGCCCAACCAAGCCAATATACCATTGGGTTTATCAGGCTGTCAGGCAAGCCAATCTACCTTTGGGTTTATCAGGCTGCTAAGGTAGTGGAAAGGAAGAACGTCTAAGCTAGTGGCTCATTTAAGAGCTAGGGACACCTTTACAAGATCTATCTGGCCTGACGTCCACAATACCTACACACCCAACACAAGGAAGCACCCCCTTCTCTACTACACAGTCCCTTGGGTTTTGCCTTCCCTTCCAGTGCTCTTCAGAGTGTACATAGAAGATTCACCAGCCACTCTTATCTTTTTGTGAGGTTCCTATCTTGACAAGGTTAATTCAGCCCATTCGAAGTCTCTTCCACTCCTAAGTCTTGCATATAGTTCAGACCCAAACCAGGTTACACATAACAACAAACCATAATGTATCTCAACAACATAGGGATCCACACTCTAACATAGATAACCAGGGTTCTAGACCACTCTATAACACAGAGAAATACTGCAGACGCGTAGTAATTCTCACGTTGCATCTGCGGGATGATGAACCACACTGAACTACCACGAACAACCCCTTCCCCGACTCAGGAGAGTGAACAATAATACATTATCCCTTCCAAATGAAATCAGAAATGGGAAAAACATACTCAGAGACTCCGGAAATGATGGGATGGGCATGCATCCCCATTATTACTTTCTTTAAAAGAAAGAATGCAGCTTCCCTAGACTGCGGGTCATAGGTTTTCTCAGACCACAGGGTAGCTCAGTTACGAAACCGACTGCCATGCCTTGCTCTGCCCAAAGCATTAGCTGCCTCAACCACTCTTCTAGAACAATTGAATGATTGAGTGAAAAGGACAAAAATGTAGATGAGAGCTAATGGGTTTCCCCATTGACATCTGGTCTCACCCTATTGGCTCCGGGGTTTGTACAATCCCCTCCCTATTCCTTTTGAAATCATACCCCCATCTCTTACATTGAAGTGCATAGCTAGTGATATTTTCAAAATGTAATGTGCCTCACTTAGCACTATAGCCATTGGCATCAACCTTAATTGTCGATACAAAAAACACCAAATCAATGGCAGGGCCTTGGCCGTGAGCTCCTCGCCATGATTTCAATACAATATATACATCGTGTACAATTTTAATACCATAGGGTCAAAATCGGGGCGTTACATATATATTTAGTTTATTATTTATTTTTGTTTATAGAATGTGCTTATGTATATTTAATATATTAATAAGGTATGAATGTATATTAATATATTAATAGGGTTTTAATATATATATATATATATATATAAGTGTTAGCGATCTACTACATATAAAGATATTTTTAAATTACTAATTTAATACCTATAATTACATATGGGTGGGGTAGAGCAAGTAGTAAAATTGAAATGTTATAAATGGTTGTAAATGGAAAGTTTAGTGTTCAAATATCCCCCAATCTTACCAATTATACCAATTATACTTATACATCATATTTTATTTAAAGTTTTAAATCATTCTAACTGAAACTAAAAGTTAATTTTTTTTGGAAATGTATATATTTTTTCATTGTAACTAGCTACTAAATGTTGATTTTTTTGTAAAATTTGAAAAAACACATTTATAAAAAAAATAGATAGTGTTTTAATGAACAAGAAGTTTCAAAATTGCAAAAAAATGGCTGAAAATGAAAAATGGTGCTACCAATATACACACTTTCTAAAATGAAGGTAAAAACACTTACTAAAACTGCTCCCCACAAAAAACGAGAACAATGTTGGGTTTTGGTCAAGTTGTATAACTTGTTGTTCATGTGTTATATCGAATGACGAAGGATACATCAAGGCCCTCCTTCGATGGATTCCTTCGTATTGACAACAACTACTTATGTAGGAAGCCTATCTAGACACAAGTTAGTGCCTTGGACTTGCAGTCCTCAATGGTAGGTGTGCTTGCCTTCAACATTGTGTTTCCCATATTGTCTTTTTTACCGCACAATTCTATGAATGTTTGACATCAAATCCCTTATTCACACTCATTAGTTGGTAATGGGTACCTTCTCATTAGTTGGTAATGGGTACCATCAGGGGGCGCATCATCATTATTGGTGGTGTCCCTCATGTCATATGTTAATAACATTCCTCAACACATCTATGTTCATGTTGTAGAATCATATGATCATGATTTGGGATGAAGACCTCAGGTCTAGGGACAAATCACTCATTCATGCTTTCCCTCCCTAGTCGCGATGGAGTATATAATTGTCCTATGAGTACTTTGAGGACATGGGAACTATTACTTGTACTCTTTATTTCCCTACTATATATTGTGTGATACCTATATCTTGTATTTTCTCATGGATATGATTTGCTTGGTGACATAGATCCATAGTGTACTTATTGGTGTCTATGATTTCTCTCATGTCATGGATCCACCATGTACACTTTTATAGCCATGGTTTAGAATTTGATTACATGGATACATAGTGTACTCTGTTGGTGGCCATGCTTTGTGTCTGTTCCGAGCAATGGTATGCCTACATAGGGGATGATCTATATATATGATCGGAGGACATATTCTTTCTTATATTCTCCATTTCTTTGTTTACATGTTCCTCCTTTATGATGCAATGTTGTTTATTATAAAGTATTTTGGCCATTGGTTTTTCTTTTGACCTCATACTTTAGGAGACATCTGTTATATAATTATTTGACACCTATTGGGATCAATGAGATCCTATTGTACCTATTATACTAAGATACTTATCTTCAATATTTGTTGATAGTTCCACTTCCTGCACCATAGGCAAGTGCAATAGACTCAGAACCTTCAAGATTGGTTGAGTTAGAAGGTGTTTTGTTTGCACATGTGTTGGCTCCTTCAAGGTAGGAGATTTGGGACTTGTGTTCTAGACAAGTTTTAAAATATCTTGGATGCCACATTGATCCCCTCACATATTCCATCCATCTATAAAATTAATATCTTTCAAGGGAGAAAGGGAGGAAAACCATATGCAAGTAAATGATACACAATTGTGGAGAGATTGTTATCTACCTTAGAATTCATTAAAATCTGATTTATCCTTTCTTGGTATAGGATCAAGGAGAAGGATTTGGAAAAAGGATGTTGGAGAAACATGTACCATGACTCAAGGTATGGACATATGATGCATTTTTATCCATTCTAAAAATATATATAGACATGATTGCCCCCTCCTATTATAATGTTTATGTGGTTTATTATTCATTGCAATAACAATTCTAATTATTGTCGAGCAAGTTAGATTAGGTATTGTATTATTGATTTCATAGTTGAAAAGGTTTTAAGATTGGTATGTTTTGTATTATGTGTGAAGGTAGCAGGCGTTAAGAGTAGGATCTCTAGGAGCTATACCAGCCAGAAATACACAAGAACGGTCCCATCATTGCAAAGATTATTTATATTCTCTCTTCTGTCTCTCATGCATGTATTAGATCAAGATTTAGATCTGGAGGAAATAGTGGAATCTATCCCACTATTTTTCCTAGATTAGGAGTCAAATCCAAGGGATATCCATCATGCTCATAGAAGGGAAAAATTTGTACAACAATGACCTCTAGGTGGGATATTTGTCCTTCATGTTTCAATATGGATAGTGTTATAAAATTTGATGGATATAAGGGTGGTAGAAATGGTTGAGCGATAAAAAGAAATCCTTAGGACCTAAATTAAGAAAGTATGGTAATCAAATTATAAAAGAAATGCCTTAAACTACCACATCTAAAGTCTTGAGAGTATCATCTCCCTCTAAGTTAGGATATGGGAACCATTAAGAGGATTTGAGGTACAAGTAAGAGTCTCTTTTCCTTGAATGTCTTAAGAGTATCATCTCCCTCTAAGTTGGGATATTGGAACCATTAGGAGGATTTGAGGTATAGGTAAGAGTCTCTTTTCCTTGAATATAATTTGGGTTGGAAACTAAATCCTTGGACCCTAAATATACCTTATAGGGTTGAAGGGAGACAAAATTGGGCCTTAAATGACCACATATAAACTTTCTATTGAATATTTTTCCTTTAAGAGGGGATATGGGCTTTATTAGAAGTATTTTTATCATTGCAGGATTTTAGGCATGTAGAGTGAATAATGACATGTTAAACCACTGCAGAGGACTTTTATAAGGTATCCTTATTCTCCATATGGGGATATTATGAGGATTTGAAAATTAAGTATGGTTTTCTTAACCATTGGTATGGTAAGGGGTAGAAACCCAAGCTTTAGGCCCTAAATGAAGCTTCAAGGAATTTGGGGCCAATTAAGACATCTTGAATTACCTCAAAGGACCAATAGAGGGAATCATTTCTCTCTTACAATGTATATAGGTTCCATTAACATTTGTATTGCTATGTATGGGTCTTGGGTCCTTTGACATGGTTAAGGGAGGAGACTTAAACCTTAGGCCCTAAAGGAATCATCTAGCCATCTAAGGCCAAGAAGGCTTCATCGACTAACAACACATGATTTCATGAGGGTATCATTGGTCTATGATTGAGGATATTGGTATTGTTAGTTGGGTTTGAACAATATGTATGCATCTCAATGCCTTGTAAATATTCCAAGGAAGAAGACCATGTTGTAATCCCTAAATAAACCCTTAAGGGATCCAAAATGATGAACAATTCCTTGAAACACCATTGACCACTTATTGGGGTTATCCTTGGCATTATGTATGGGTTTGGTGGCCTTGGGATCTTGGATATGGTCATGGGGAGAAACTTGAACCTCAGGCCTTAAAGGAATATTCTAGCGAGTAATGTTTCCTCAAGCAGCCATGCATAGCTTCTTGCAGGTATCACTAGCTTATGATTGAGGATGTCAATTTGATGGGGTGTTTTTGAGCAATATGTATGTATCTCAAGGACCAAAGAATGTTCAATGGAATAACACCATACCTTATGCCCTAAATAAACCATTAACACATCCATATCCATGAACAATGAATCGAAGCACCCTGTATGACTTCTCAAGGGTATCCATGTCATTATGTATGGGTCGTGGGGACTTGTGTTCATGGACATGGTTAGGGGAGGAGACATAAAACTCATTCCCTAAAGGAATCTTCTAGCCATTCAATCCGAAGAAAATTTCCTCAACCAACTAGACATTGCCTGTCAGGGATATCATTGGCTTATGATGAAGGATGTCGATGCCATGAAGTTGTTTTGAGAAGTATATATGTGAGTTAGTGCTTTGGAAATTATTTAGGAAAGAACCTTAGCCCTAAAGAAAGTGTTGATGCATTCATATCCATGGAAAATGCCTTGAAAAACCATGCATAACTTGTTGGGGGTATCGATGGCACTATGTATTGGTCATGGCGCCTTATGGGCTTGTATGCGATGAGGGGAAGAGAGATAAAAATTTTAATCCCTAAATGAATCTTCTAAGAATCTGTGGCCAAGAAATTTTCCTCAAACAACCACACAAGGACTCCTAGGGGTATCACTAACAAAGGTTTTAAGATTTGTATGTTTTGTATTATGTGTGAACAAATGAACTTGTTTTGTATTATGCCAGTAGGTGGTTTGAGTAGTATGTATAATGTGTCTTGGGGCCCTGTAAATGTTACATGGAGGAATACTATGCCTTAGTTGCTAAATAATTTGTTGATAAATATAGAGTCATGAATAGTACCTTAAAGAATTATGCATAACTTCTCAGTGGCATTCATAACACTAGGTATGGGACTTTTGGTCTTGGGGCCTTTAACATGGTCACTTTAGGTTGCATAAAGTACCCAAGTGTTATATTTTAGTATATAACCTAAATGGTTTATCCCATAAATGAATCCTCCAAGCATGTAGGCCCAACCATGATGTCTTGAATCACCATACTTGACCCCGATACCCTACTATGCAAATCTTATAGATGATGTTGATAATTTTAATTAGAGGTTTGTAATTGTCCATAGAACCATTTGGGATGATATTGTTTAGTTGTTAGAGGTTATAGATTAATGTTGCTCGGCTATAGATTAGGTAATACATTGTGGCAAGAATGTGTGCACATGCTAAAGTACATATGCATTAATAACACACATGTGCTTTAGAACATGCATGCATTATTGTCACATGAAAATAAAACATCAAGTTCCCGACCTCAAACTCTATGAAAAAATATCTTTTTTTACAGGTTATTTGACATCTTACTTGAGAAATAATTGTTGCATACAATTATTTTGATTTTTGTATGATTGGAAGGAAACATATTTCTTCATTTCATGTTTCCACTCTATGTCAAGATGGGGGAAAATGAATCGATTAAGAAAGTATTCTAGGAAAGTGCAGCCTAGTGAAAAGGTTAATGTTCAAAGGAAGATAAAAGGAAAGGTTAGGCATTGAATAACATAGGTTTTTTCAGTAGAGCCCAACCCAAATTTTAGCACAATAGATGCCACTATTATTTCCGCTCCTTCAATGCAAGTATAAACAAGATTTTGGTAGAGGCCAATCCGATTCCAACATCTTTTGAACCTTTAATGATTGTTCCATCAAGACAATTTGTTATGGATGATTAAGTGATTATAGACTTTCTTGGAGATAATTATACTATGGATGGAATTAGAGATACAACTAGTGCATAAAATTCAAATGAAGAAGTTAATGTGGAGGAACCTCTTGCTGAACACTTAAAGAAATTACTAAAAATACACATGATCATGACCACTTTCCTCCCAAATTTGACCTACAAGTTCAAGAATGGGTAAAAAATCCAATGGTTATAATGCCAAAACAGAGAAGTAAAGAGTTTTAGAGTATGGGCCTATCGTCCTTACCTAGACTAAGCAATGTGCAACAACAAACTCCTAAATGCATGCAAGTGGATGAAAGTGGCCTAGAATTCCTTGAAGGCAAGTTATCTAACTAAAGTATTCATAATATGTCCCACAAAATTAATAAAGAATATTTTGAATCAAAATATGATGTAGCTAAATGTCAGTTATTTTTATCATTATTAAAATATAGGATTTTTAGGCTAGTTACAAAAGTTTTAGGCATTGAAATAGTTAAAAGTTTAGAAACAAGTAATCATATTTTTAGAACCCTTTTAGATGATTTTCATACAATTAGTAAGAAAACTCATTCAAAATACTGTAATGTAGCCTCATGTGTATTATCACAATCAATGGTTAGAAATATCACAAGAAAGCATCATTTGTTCAAACAAGTTCATCTCCTTTCATTAAATGTAATGCCAAAATCCTTCAAAAGTATTTTCTTAGATGTGATAGCCTCACATAACATGTGAAACATATTTGTGGTCCTTTAGTAGTAGGCTACCTCATTTTGACATGGTGTACCTCATTTTGACATGGTGTTAATTGGCTTAATTTTATTATTATTAGGTAGAAGAACACAAGTGCACACATTTTTTAAACTATGGCTTGGCATTCTATTTGGCAAGCCTCGGTGGCAATTCGGGGAGCACTGAATCAATAGAAAAAGAAACATGTACACATTCTTGCATGAGCGCATTCTTGTGCATCCCATTGCTACTTTTCCATCCATCATCTTCTAAGTTGTGGGTGCCCAAGGGTTATGTGAAATTTGTAACACTGTTTATTGGAGTTTCGTAGATGAGTTTATTGTTTTAAAAGCATATAAACATGTAATTCTACACATTGAAACTTAATCTCCGTGTAATTTCAATATTACCCTATATAAAGAAGCATATGGTAAATAATTTATTGTGATGAGTTGTCTAGTAAGATATCCATTACAATTTATACACCAACTATTTTAGAGACCTATCAAATTATATTACACTTCATATAAACTATAAATTAAATGACATTGAAAATAATATTTCTATTAGTGTATGTAGTAAGAGTATAATTAAAGATATACAATAATTATACAAGCTTAAACTAATTAAAAAAATATTTATTTTATTTTATTTTTATTTTACTACCTTATTGTAACTCTTAAATTCAAAAGTGAAGATTAAATTAAAGTTTAGTACCATTTACTAACCAATTATATATAAAATATCTTTGTTATATTATTAGAACTTAAAATAGAGAGTGGCCATCATAATAAAGCTTTTATAATTTATGAAATGGTTTATAAATATAAAAATATAAAGAAATAAACTAATTTTATTTATAATTTATGAAATGGTTTATAAATATAAAAATTTAAAGGAATAAATATTATTGTATTGAAGTTTATAATTTATGAAATGGTTTATAAAAACTTAAAGGAATAAATATTATGGTATTGAAGCATGGAGTATAGAAAAATTTGAAAATACTAATTTAATATTATATTGTTCAATTAAAATGTATTTATTTACATTATTTATAAATTTAACATACTTAAGAAATGAAAATTATTACATTGAAGTATGGAGTAATAGAATAAATTTAAATTTATATTTAATAATAAAAATATACGGTTGAATTTTTAAGAGAGTTAAATAACATTAATTAAAAAAGAACATTAAAGCATATATTAATAGAAAATTTTAAAATTTAAAATTAGTTAAAAATATACTTTCCAATCAAAATGTTTTTTTTTCATTATTCATATATTTAACATACTTTTAAAATAACACTATTAATAATTAATAGTTTGTTGTTTCTTATTAATAATTTTGAATTATTTATGCATGTAAACTTGTGGGCCCAGTGAAAGAAGGTGGCCATTACTTGGATTCAATGAGTCGTTATTATGGAATCAATCCAGAAGAAGAACACTATGCAAACATAAGTTGATCTTCTTGGCCATGCACGACACCTTGCAGGGTTCATGGCAATACAAATCTAGGACAATTTGCAATTTTCATGGACCTCGACTCACCCAACTCTAAAATCAATTCAAACAAACACAGATCACCCACCTCAGTGCTTGATTTGCCCATTTAGCTCTGCAATGGAGAGAAAATGACAACCATTGCATTTTCCCTTTGAACTTAGTGATGGGGGAAATCTAAATGCCATTTCTCAATTAGGCATTGATCTACCATTGAACTCAACGTTTGGGATGATTCAAGTAGAGAAACACAACAACCACCTCACTTATGAATGTTAGTAAATGATATATAAATCTGAGCTTGGAATATCAAGTTTTTTGTGTGTGTTTTGGAGAGGGCAGTGTTTAATCTCGAAGTAAAAAGTTCTTTGGACGTTAAATACAGAATACTTGAAATTAAAATTAAATTTTTAAATAGATCATCATAAGCTAATTAATCATGATTAGCTATTAATTTTTCGTGACTCTAACATTGAAATGATAATATTCATAAAACTTTAGTTTCATCAAGTGAAGTGTAAACAATCTAAATTATAAAAAAATGTGTTACATTTTAAAGAGGAAAGTAATCAAATTGAAATATTTTATATTTGGCTTAGACAATTTGGATAAATATGAACATTAGACAACAAAAATAAAGATAAAACAAAAATAATTGATTTTTTCTTTTTCTTTTAAGTTCATTTAATTATAATTCGACTAACTAAATTGTGAATGATAATAAACTAATAATCAAGGTTTGAATTTGGAAATAATCAAGTGGAAAATTTAGGAGATACTTTGGTCGTCAATTTCTATTTTTGCAAATTATGTTTTCATCTCGCACCAAATTTATGTTTTGAATATATCAAATTGTCTTAGTTTTAGATTTTTTTGACTTTTTTTTGGAGTTTCCTAATGTTTCTTATTATTCTTACTTTTAAGTATTAGCTAAATTGTGTAACTAGCACAACTACAAGTAAAGTGGTCAGTGAATTTTGATAGGCACAACCAACCGCTTAGTTTCTTCAATCATATATAATTTTATATTCATTATTCATACCAACCAACCACTTAGTTTGGTGAAGGTAACCAAGTGTTAAACAAAGGCTAAAATATATAATTTTATATCCATTATTCATACCAAATTTTCAGAATGTTAGAATTAATATAAGTACAAAACAATTACTATTTAATAAATAAATAAATAAACAAATAAAAAACAAAAACTAAAATAAAAAAACAAATACAAATTATTACCCATTTCTTTAACCACCCTTTAAGTGAAGCTTATTTAAATTTGAATTAAGATACATTTAAACATAACAAGATACAATGACCATGAAATGAATTGCAGCTATACTCTATTAACCCTATCAACATAATTATATAATACTCTCTAGTTATGTTAGTTTTATATTTTTTCACAATAACATTTCAAAAAGGGATGTAAAGTAATATTGTATTTGCGTTTTGGTTACAATATCACATAGGTGGTTATTACAATATCACATAGGTTGGGATGGTCTGTTAATCTTGTAGTGAAATTAGTTTTAGTTGATTTTATAATTTTTTTTAAAATTTTGTAGTGAAATTAGTTTTAATTGATTTTTCAATTTTTTTTTTAAAAGTTGTAATTAATATAATTTGTCAAAGTATTTTTGATTTATTTTTGAAAAAAATACTTTTCATCAACCTATCAACCTATTAGTAGTTTAAAATTTGTTATAAGGATGTCAAATGACGTCCGCATCCAAAACCTCCAATCCATTTCCTATAAGATAATTCAAATCCATCTTTCTATCAGACTTATTCAAATCCTTTTTTCTTTGATTTGCTTACTGGCCCTCATCCACCATCATCCACCATAGCAGTCAAATAAAAAGAGAGAGAATTCTGTCTCCACACATAATGCTGAACGAAACCTTAAACATATTTACGCTGTAAGGCGTTTTTCTCCGAAGTTCTTTGGAAAAGCACTGTTCATTTCGTCGTCTATTCAACCAACCGTGTTTCTCCGTGTGTCCTCTTCGCGATCCACTGGTTCTCCGCGTGTCTTCTTCGTGATCCGCTGGTTTTATGCCCTAGGCGTTTTTCTATGTGATCCGCTGGTTTTGCAGCAGAGAAGATTGTACCTTTGAAGGAAATAACGATGGCCGAAAAGACGGAGGGGCGGTGGAAATAAAAATGTTGAGATGCGGCTCCAGACAAAGACAGCACCGAAGATGGAGCCATCGATGAGATTGAGGAGGAGGTGCCACCTTTTAATTGAAGGGCTTGCACCACGCGGAGGCCACTGGCGGGTTCGGCCCCGGTGCTCCGTGCCTGTTGATTTCTAGAATGTAGGTTGCGTTAACTAGGCATGCCATGTAGATCCACTTCATGTTGTGTCTATTTGGATGTAAGTTTTTGGGTCCGGTGGCATCAAAATCGATCAGGCTATCCATGCTTGCATCCACCATGGATTTCAATTTTTCTCTCTCAATGCGTCGGATCGTATCTGGTAGCAGAGGTGAGTAGGAACCCTAAATTAGGGTTTCTGTTATTCTTTTTCCTGGCTGAAATGTAGGCAACGGGTTTTTTTTAGGTTTAATGAGTTATTTAATTGCTCGGTTCTCGGCTTTGTTGATGATTGGTGTGTTTCTTTAATTCAGTCATTTGTAGATTCATTTGGGTTTCTGCATTGTTTGCTAATTGACGTGAATCTCTAAAATGGAAAACCAAAGAGAAATTTAATATTGATGGTTTTGAATGCCCATTCTTGGCATTCTGTTTTCAAAGTTCATGATAAGGTAATTTTCTCTGAGGTAGCTTGTTTGATTTCTCCTTAATGGCTAGATTTATAGGATGGAATAGATACCATAGAAAGACTATAATTTGTTATTTTCTCCTTCTGTAATATGTTGGGATGAAACCTCCTTATTATACGAAATTGTTAGTTGTGTTTGGGTCTTTTTCCCGACTGGGTTGTGCTATTACTCCTGGGCCCATTTTAGTGATTTGAAACCTTCCAAACATGGAGATTTGTTCTCCCAGATTTTATTTTTAATTATTATACTAAAGTTAAGAACAATAAAATCCTTAGGCAGTTGGGGTTTTTGTATTATCTACTTTTGTTGTAAAATTGTAATACTTGGATTATTAGCTCTCCTTTGATTGTAAGGAGGAAAAATGAAGTGCTATTCAAGTGATTGATTGGATGGAACAGGTGGCTATGAACCTCTACATCTACTGCAAGTGCTGAAAGTGAACGTTATTCCCTTTTCTAGGGTTTACCCTTTGCACTTTTCATTCATTTTCACCTGTCAATTTTGTTCCCTTCCTTTTAGCCTGCCCCACATTTTCACTTGTATTTATCCATTTTATCTTGCTGGGTCGTTGATCCGTTCTCTTGATAACTCGAGGACATTTACATTTGTTTTATCCTATTTTATGTACAAACCCTTGTGGGGTTTATGAAGAAGGGCTTATTGCATCACTGAAGTTTGTTTATCTCATCCACCAGGACAGAGCAGGCCATTGAAATTGTTTTTTTCCTAGTTATTACCCTCAACTGAGTATGCCAGTGAAAATGTGTTTATGTTTTTCTTTCATCAGGATTAGCTGGGTCGGGTCGGTGAATTATTTTTCCTCATTACGATTAACTGGGTTTTGAGAAAAGTTTACACCCTCCAGAATAAGTCATGACATGTTTTAAAATGAGTTTTTGGTCCTGCCTTTGCCTTGATACGTTATTGTTTTTTTTTTGTTATTCTTCACCATGGCCAACTGGGTGGTTGGTGAAAAAGGGTTTATTGTTTTGCCTCATCAGGAGTGAAAATTTTTCCCCACTAGGATAATTAATGATATGTTTGAAAATTGGTTTTTTTAAGTCATGATATGTTTGAAGATTGGCTTTTGTTAAGTCATGATATGTTTGGAAATGGTTTTTTGTCAAGTTATGATTTTTGTTACCCTCATTAAGATAAGGGATGACTTGTTTGTGAATTGTGGGTTTTGCTTTTAATATTATCCAACCAAGTTGAACATGAAAATGGGTTTTTGTTAAGTTATGATTGTTATTTCATGAAAATGGGTTTTTGTTAAGTTATGATTGTTATTTCATGAAAATGAGTTTTTGTTAAGTTATGATTGTTATTACCCTCATCAAGATATGTAATGACCTGTTTGTGCATTGTGGGTTTTGTTATTAATATTATCCCACCAGATTGCTTGAAAATCGGTTTTGTTATTGTCTTCACTAAAATATGTGAATACATGTTTGTGCCGAATAATTTTTAGAGAAGATATGTATGTGCCTGATGAGTTTTTTCTTATTGCCATATCAAAATAATAACATGTTTCATCCTTGTGAGTTCTATCTTGTTATTGTCCCATCAAGATCAGTGATATATTTGCTTTATGGATTAGTAACATGCTTGTGCCTTGTGAGTTCTTGTTATTGTCCCAAAAGTGATGACATGTTTACCCATTATGGGTTACCACTTCTTCCATCGATCTATTATTTGTTAATCTTTGGTTATCAGCTAATTTCATTTTATCTTACTTCAATCTGGGTGGGGTTCACCATCAAGGTTAACTGGGTCATGTGCAGGTGTTTTGTCCACAAAGTCAGTCAACATTGACAAATTTGTTTTAGTTTTTATATTTATATCCTGGGTTGGGTTTGTCAACCAAGAGCTTGCAGGGTCTGTGATAATGTGATTTTATTATTGTGTCCACTTCGTAATAGACGCAACACCACCTCTTGATAAAAGGTAACTTGGGTGGGGATGTCTTTGTATGCGATCTGTTTTTTCTAGTTTTAAAATTATAACCATAATACTGTTATTTTGATATTTCTTATAGCTTTAAGTTTGATATAAATATTTTTCTATATTATGCTTGGTTTTGCAATTTATATTTTCCAAGTATAACTTGGATGGATTGTGTGTATTGCACATTGGGAATGCAGCACGAGATAACAAGAAAAACATGATTGTGCCTCGACATATCCAACTAGCTGTTAGAAACGATGAAGAGCTCAGCAAATTACTAGGTTCTGTCACTATTGCCAATGGTGGCGTGTTGCCAAATATTCATGGTGTTTTGCTACCCAGGAAGGTTGGAAAGGGAAAGGGGGCCAAGATATGTAGCGCTTCTCATGAGTTTTAGATGATGATAAGATGGAATGTTAAGTGTTGTTTACATTTAAGGGGATTATAATGACGTCACCAATCGTTGCCCGCCCTGATTTTGGTGTTTGAATACATTAAACCTACCTGTACACTTTAGTAGCTTTTTTTCTTTTCAACGAATTCTCTTGAGCTGTGATTTTAAATATTGAGTATTTTGTATCTGAGAAATACCTTCTGAAGGGTGTTTGAGTAAGAGCAAGACTGTAATTGCCATGCACGCCTTTTCCAAAGCACGCTGTAAGAAAATGTTAATATTATAAACATTAGTATTGTTTTACAAAAATTAAAATTACCTTAATAAATATTAATTTATGTATGGTATAGAATAAGTTTGCATAATACCTTACTTCCCAATTTTTGGCTAAAGCATTTAGATGAATATGTTTAAATAAATCTATTAAAAGTTAATAAAAATGCAATATTATTTAAAAAAAATAATAAATATTTATTAATTTTAATAATATAAATATTGTGTTTAAGCTGTGGAAATAATAATTTTTGGTTGATATAAATATACCATACCTCTTTTCCATCTCAAAAGGTTGAGTGAATAAATGAATGGTGCCCATGTTGTTTGCATGGACAATTTGGGTTGATGGTCCTGTGTTGTTTTTTAATGTTGTTGGAATGAAATTGGTCCATTCTGAATTTTTTTGGAAATTCTAAGGGAATAATAAGAAAATATAAGTAAATACGAGGAGAGTAAATATAAGTAAATAGCAGATCAAGTCTCTCCAAGAAAGTCTCTCCACATAATCTAAAGGAAACACAAGAACAACCCTGAAATCCTATCCAAATGAAGCACAAGAGAGGGAAGTGGATACCCCTTGACAAAAGGCAACCAAGTTTGCTAAAAATAGCTCAGACCAGTGAGCGAGACCGGAATGAGTAAGGATTTTAAAGAAATATTTCAAAAATATATATAATCCCCCATCAAACAAAAAATAATCAAAGGAACTTGACATAACTAGATCCAATCTCTTCTCCTTCCAAGAACTTAGTATAGGAGAGATTCCCCATACCCATGTCAAATGCTTCCTTTGATAGGCCATCAACAATCTCATTGTGCTCCCTATAAATATGTTGAAAGATTAAGAAGAGAAAAGAAGCCTAGACAGTTCTGATGCGATCACCAGTGCTTCAGGGCAGTCACCTCAAAATGGGCCTTCCGGTTTGCCCAGCTTATCCCTTGTGAATCCCCAAAGACCAAAGGGTAGGGATGCCCATATACACAACAAAAGATAGGAGAGTCTATAGAGAAAGTAATTCAACTCTTGTATTAGTACTTTTACCGTAGCCAATCTCAACATGAAAGAAATGAGAAGAACTATTAAGGAGAACAATCCCAACTCCTGCAATGTTTGTTGGTGTTGCACCATCAAAGTACCCTATGGGGTAAGTGTTTACAAGAACCAGTCCAATAACCCTGCGAGTCATCAATGACTCCACAAATGGATAAGTATGGAAAATATTTAGTAGTCTGTAGCAGACAGTTCCTACCAAAGGTTCTCTATCATCAAAGATGCAGAGATTACAGGCCTTCCAAATACACCAGCTGTAGAGAAAAGACAAATAGAGCAGCGAGTGTGTATTCTTTGTCCAATGATTTAAGTTTTCTAGGATCTGTCCGTGTTTGTTGGGGAGAGAATTTAAAATTCATTTTAGCCCGTAAATGTAAAATTCGAGCTCGATCCTCCCATTCGCCCAAAGTTTTTGCGAAATTCAAGGTCGGTACTACCATTTGCCCAAATTTTTTGGAATAGTTATTATTTGGGGACTAAATTTCATAGATTCACCCCATTTAATGGTAAGAATATTTTCTGAGCATTGTTTTGCCAACATTTCATGGAAGTGGGGGGTTATGGGGAATGATTTTGTTCCTATTTAAGGTAAGTGGCAATATAGTGGATCCATTTTTTTATCATCTAAAATTTGGTCAGTTTACTCAGTGTCGAGCAAGTGCAACCCTGATTTAGCGTCAAGCAATCGATTAAGGTAATTTTTCTGTGTTTTTTCATTTGGCTTCTTTGCACCTCTAATTCGGTGAGTATTATTTTCATTCTCTAATTAGGTTCTCTATAACTACACATGGATTTGTCCGGCCCAAAATAATTATGCCGTAAGGCGTTTTTCTCTGAAGTTCTTTGGAAAACCACTGTTCATTTTGTCGTCTATTTAGCCAACCGTATTTCTCCGCATGTCTTCTTCAGGATCTGCTAGTTCTCCGTGTGTCTTCTTCGTGATCTGCTAGTTTCTGGTTTCTAGTGTTTTTTTTTGTATTTTCCACATCTTCGCGTGGTGTCCTAGGCTGCGGCAGTTGCGCGTTCAGGAGGTTCGCAGGTCTGGTGGTGACTATAATTGGGCCTCTATTACCAATTCCCAAAACACCAATCCGTGTCTGTATCATCCAAGCGGCCAACGCGTGCAAGTAGCAAACCCGACCATCAATGGTTAAGCTTCAAATATTATCCCCAATTTGGAGTCTCTGCACTTTTTTGAGCATTGCTTGGTGTGTCACTTCGTTTCTGCAAGCTCAAGCAGTAGCCCTAACGGACCCAAAAGAAGGTAACTGCGGAATATATTTAAAAAAAAAATATCGCGAGCTACAATAATTCTTTTGTCCTCTGATTTTTATCAAGATTTTATCAATAATTTTTTTCTGTTGATCAATTCATTTCCTTTTCCTTGCTCACAGTTATTGTATTAAAGTCACTTGCTCAGAAATGCAGCACCGATATAACTTCTAATACATGGAAAAATCCATGGAGCCTTACTGGAGATGCCTGCACTGGACGAGCCATAGATAGTACTCAAATTACGGATCCTTCTATGAATCCTGTCTTCAATTGTGATTGCAGCTTTAACAACCAAAACATTTGCCATATTGTGCAATTGTAAAAACTTCTTTTAAATCTTTAGCTTCTTTTGAAGGTTCTTAAATTATCTGCTCAAATTAGATACAATAAACTGTTACTCTTCCAATGAGCATGAAGTGTCCTTTGTTGATTTTAGATGTAAGCCCCAAAAGGCCTTTCAAGTATCCTAACCCATTAGCCTCTTTCTTGCTAGCAGGAAAGCCTATGCAATTGACATAAAGGGACAAATTCCAGTAGAACTGGCTAACCTGACTTACCTTTGGGATCTGTAAGAATATTTCTAATTATCCAGTTGAATTGAATACAATTCTTTCTAATGGCTCTGGTTCCCAAAATTATATGACTAGTAGTATTATTTCACAAGCACATAGTATTATGTTCTTACAACTTGATATAGGGCTCCTCGTGCAAAAACAACAAAAAATGCATTATATAGGTTCAAATAAATGCCAAAAACAAAGCATAACTCGTAAGAGAAACAAATACCTTTAACTCTCAAGAAGCATTAACTGTAATTTTCAAATGAATGCAAACCCTGTAATGCACTTATTTCGTATGTGTCGCTATGTCAAGGAAAGAGAAAAGCATATAGATGAAAAGGGGATGGTGTGCTCATCATCCTCATGGCATCTTCACAAATGCAAAACTTTAAATCCCTACCATCATTTTGAAACATGTTGAAATTAATACAAGTTGCAGGTGAGATTATGAAGTGAAGACTGGCAGGGGACGCCATGTATGAAGTGCTTGGTGGTTGTCTTCTTTAGCAGAGCTGTACCTCCAGGTAAATCATTTCAACATAGCTCTGTGGGTATATTTAGCTGTTGGGCATATTTTTGAGGATTTAGATTTGGTACAGTGCTATTGGTCTTCCTCTGCATTCAATTTCAACTGGTGCTTTGAGGATACGCTCAACCTACCTCTTTCTTGAGTTGGAGAAGGTCTAGATAGTGTTTCTCGTGTAGATTAGCTCTGGGTTTTGTTTCTTGTTTCATTGCACCTGCATAATGGAGGCTGCATTTTTCTCCCTCTTGAATTAAAAAGTTCAAATTCCATTATGGGATCTGGTTGAATTGTCAATCACTGGTTATGATTGAGTATGCTGGGCAATGCTGGTTATTTTGAGTTTAAATTGTCCTGCCAATTAGGGAATACTTTGGGCTTGCCTCTTTTTCAAGCCTGGGAAGGTCTAATTCCCTCCTCTGTGTCTGATAGCTCCAAGGTTTGCATTTGAGTACATTGCACTATTTTCCTCTCGAACTAAGGTAACTTAGCATTTCCTTTATGGGTGGTTGGAATCCAGTCTTAAGTGATTGTTCTGGGTCATACTTGTTTGATTAATCTATGGACATTCTGGTTGGGCACTTCTGGAGGCTTTGGGCTATGGACTGCCTTGGGAACCATTGGAATTGCCTGAAGGAGATACATGAAATACATTGTATTGGGCAGGCATAGGGACTTTATCAATGGCAATGGGACATCCATATTCTCAATAACAACCAAAGTCTATGGTAATCAAATCAATGCAAATCTCAAAATGCAATGATAATGGAAACCCTCTTGAAGCAAAAAGGAAAATTCAAGGCTTGGAAGCAGAATGTTCAATGCTGACGACGTTCTTGCATAGAAGAATGAAACTAGGGTTTGTGGGCTCCAATGACAAATTGAAGCAAAAACGTAATAGGAAACAAAAATGCAAAGGGTTGTGCAAAGTTAAAAACAACTGGAAGTTTTATAAGTGTTGTGTACATAGGATGCTTAAGTATACAAAAATGTAAATAAACAATATACAAAAAATAGCAGGGCGTATGTGTTATAGATACATGACTACCCTAATATGCACAAAGAACTAGTGCAAATTACCTCAAGGGTTGAGAACAGTTAAATAGAGCTGGTAGTTTAATAAATAGTCCAGTTAAAGACTGCTTAGACAAACAATAACGTAATTGCAAAGTACCTTATGTCAAGCTCCTCTGATTTCATAATAGCTTCAGTGGCTGCCTTAATAGCCTGGTGAGTCATACCAAGATGTGAACAAAAGCGCCTCTGTGGATTAAAAAATATGAAAACAAAATACTTAGAATTTCATAAAACCCATCTCATAGCCACATGCTTGTGGAGACAAAACCAAAAAAGTTCACACTCTTTTCAATTAACAAATCGTATAAATAGGAAAAGGATGAAAAGATTTGGTTTACAGCAATAGGAAAAAACAAATTCACATACCAGGAAATCCCCAGCATGGATGGTTCCCATTTCCATGGATTTCCCCATTTCCTCCTCAAGTTGTTTCACAATGAACTCCTTTGCTCGACCGACTTCCTTTTTAGAAGCTCCATTTTGCAACTGAGCAAATCTCTGAAATGTAGATGATAAAAAAGCAGCCAACTACGCAATCAACAGCAAGACATAACATCCACAATATTACTATTGACCAAAAACAGGATACCTTTCACTGTATGAGGTTTATCCTCTTGTCTGCATGCAATGTAGAGGCAAGCAGCCAAGATGGCATCCTGATTTCTTCCCCTAATTGATTTTGAATCTTCCACCTTCTTATAAATTTCATTTGCCCGGTCCTTCACAATAATAGAAACTCATAAGAACCTTAATAGAGAAGCTAAAACAACGTCATGGTCAAGAATGAATAGGACCAGGCATCGCTCTTGCATTTTAGAGTAAGTTGTATGATTTTCCATTCTCGTCATTTTTATGTAGAAAAGATCAAGTTCAGCATGCTATATGTTGCTTTACAGACTAAACGTACACAAATGTTAAACAAAGTGGAGCATGGTCCACATTCTTTCCTGGGTTCTGACAGGCTAAATCTAGATAATGAGTCTACTACATCCACGAATAAGGTACTGTAAGAAGACAGAGATTTGCAAAGTGCATGCAAAATTTTACTGCTTATCTGTCTTTAATGATAATATCTATTTTTTTTTTCAATTTTGTCATTCTCATTTTATGTTATTTGCCTAGAAATTTTGAAGAGGATCTGTATAACAACTATGCTCTGGTACAGTTGGAGTAATGGGAAATTTTTTTATTAAGAGAATAAGTTTTTAGCTGGATACACAGGACTTTTGTAACGAATATAAATAAATTATTAAAATAGATTAGTTAATTATATGAAAGGGTGTAACCCTTCACACTCAAGCCTATAAAAGGCGAGCTTATTGTACATTTTACCCATCACCTAATATATTATTTACTATTCATATTCATTATTACAATGATAGTTGGATTCGACTAATAGACAACTAGATTCGGTTGCTCCATTTGGTATTAGAGTAGATTCACTCCTACACTATGAGCTCGGAATCAGCTCATTAATTCTTACTTGAGCTCAGACTAGGCTCATCAATCCTTAAATCCTTAATTTCTTCCGTTGCCTATCACTTCATCCCAAGTGCTGCCCAAAAATTAAAAACAAAAAAAAAACAAAATACAAACGTCCTCCAGCCTGCTCGCCGCCTCCATCACCTTTTCTCTCTACCCCCTGCTCCACCCTCCATCTCCCTGCACCCTTCGTCGACGTCTCTCTTGCATACTCTACCATCACCCTCACCGTGCACCTCCACTCCATCTGCCTTCACCTCCCAATATCACTTCACGCCTCTGCCTCCCAAGCACCCAATCACCCCCACACTGCCATACCTTCACATCCATTTTCATTCCTCCCTGCTGCTCCTTCATCTCCACGCGCCCAGCTCGCACATGCCCGTTGCTCCTCTGCTTCCACTACTGTCGTTGCCCCATTTCCACGACCTGCATAACCCAAACCAAAAACAAAACAATATATTATATAATATAATATTGTAATATATTTATAATAATATATTTAAAAAAAAATCAAATATTATATTTTTAATATAATATTTGTTTAAAAGAAAAAAAAATATATATACAAATATAATATAGTTTATAAAAAATATCATAATAATAATATTAATTAATTAATATATTATTATTCAATTCTCCTCAAAAGGCCAAAATAGCGCCGAAATATACACCTCCGTATACAAGGTCCAAGACCATGGAGGAATTGAAAGAGAAGATCGATAAAATGGAGAAGGACATAAAGTCCATTGCCGCTAACCAAGAAGGCTTGAAGGAAAAGATGCAAAATAACAATACATTACTCAAAAATGATCTTGTTTTGGTACTAGAAAGAAGGCTCTACGACAAACTTGACATCCTGAACAAAAAACAAAAAAACATGGATGACAAAATGAGTACCATAACGCAAAACATAAACACCTTAACACAGAACATGCACACCATGACACAGAACCAGAATACAATGATAGGAATGTTACAAAAACTAAGGTTTGGTTCAAACCATATCACCAGCTCAAATATGTTGGACGAGTATGTCAACAAAAATGAGAGAAACCAAGTCGATCAAGACAATAAACAAGACAAGGAGACAAACTATCTTAGGAATGACCAAAATGCCAATAATATAGTTGGTAAAGATGAGCTCGACCAAGATCATGATGGGATTCAAGCCAGTATCGTTGATAATAAAGACGATCCATACAATGAAAATAAATGTATCCTATAGTATGCCAAGGAATCCAAGTCAGACAAATCAAATATCATAGATTCATCTTCTACCTTAAGTGTTTTACCACCCTCGAGAAACCTAAATGTAACACTACCTCGTGACTTTGAGTGTGAGAAGCATCAAGAGACGCCACTTCTCAAGATAAATCATAAAGAAAATAAAAGGAAAACATTACGTGATGACATCCTAAGTATTGTGGGACAAGCGATTTCTAAAACGAAGTTTGATATGGTCAGTCACAAAAATGTTCCTCATATTCATGTCCATGGAAAATGAGGCAACAATAATAAACAGAATGGAGTACAAATTCAAGTAACAAATAAAAGGAAATTGACAAACTATGGTGTAAAGAACAAGCACACACCAAATACAATTTCTAAAACAAAAGACATAAAGGAAGTAATGATGTTGTTTCAACACAAAACAAAAATGAAAAGACGAAAACAATAATCTAAGCTTTGAGGACAAAGCTTCCTTAAAGGGAGTGGCAATGTAACGAATATAAAATAAATTATTAAAATAGATTAGTTAATTATATGAAAGGGTGTAACCCTTCACACTCAAGCCTATAAAAGGCGACCTTATTGTACATTTTACCCATCACCTAATATATTATTTACTATTCATATTCATTATTACAATGATAGTCGGATTCGACTAACGGACAACCAGATTCGGTTGCTCCAACTTTCTGTTTATTAGTAGGTGCTGGGAGTTCTTTAACATGGGTGATTAAGAGCAGTTGAAAATGGAGTTCTTTAAAAGATGTAATTTTGGGGTATCTTTAGCAACATGCTGTTGGGTTATATCCCATTTTTCGTATTCATAGATATGCTTTCAATTTGGAATGTGGAACTACGGTAATATAAGCACCTACAAAGATGATTATTAGGCCCAAGTTCCCTTTTGTTGGCTCTGTCCAACCGGTGTTAGGATTAATGTAGTTTTAATTGGAAGTGACACTACTTGATAGGGATTGAACTTTTGTTTACTGTTTGGCAAGTACCATGGCTAAGCACTAGGTTACTGCATTATTGGTAATAGGTGTCGCGCTATATTTCAACTTTATATTTTCTCTAAGATCAAAAGGGCGGTATTATTTAATGTGTTTGCTTATACAAGAGTGTTGAATGATGTTGTGTAACTTTGAATCTTATCCTTATTTATAATTTGGTTTGAGAGGGATCACTTTATTGGCATTGTCTAAAATGTATGTTGTATTGCAGTCACTCTATTTTTCATAGTTGCTTCTTCTCTCTTACAAGGTATTATACATAGCATAGATATTTTTCACAACTAAAATTCTTACCTTATCCTGTAGTTTCAATGTTCATCTGGGCTTAACTATGATAATAACAATGATGTAATTGTTTCAGATAAGGTGTGTCAATTGCTCGCACTGCTCAGACACATTTGATCCTCTTATTGATTTGATCAGTTTGGAAGTAGAGAATTTGAATTCAATAACAGAAGCATTAGATTCTTTCACGAGAGAAGAAACTTTAGAATGTGATGCCAAGTATGAATGTGAGAATTGCAAACTTGGCAGCTCTTTTTTCAAAAAAGCTTACGATTGATAGTGAACCTAAGATTCCTTCAATCCAGCTTAAACGTTTCATCAATACTAGGATCATTGGGAGTAAAGTACACAAAGGACTTACATATCCTAGAGTTTTGGACTTGAATCATTTTACTAATGATGAACAAGACAATCAGGTACTTTATCATTATCATTCCATTCGCATGTAATTTAAAACTAGTGTTTTCTTTGTCTAAAGCAACCTCTGTTTTCCTAATCTAGCTTTTGTCTGCAAATTGCAGGGAGATTTGAAATATGAATTATATGGTGTACTTGTGCACTCTGGGTGTACAATGTACTTAGGACATTACTAGAGCTTTGTAAAAACCTTACCTGATGTCTGGCATAAGCTAGATGATTGGCAGGTCTCTTTCTCTCTCTCTCTCTCTCTCTCTGGTATGTTTCACTGTTCATGTCAATGACAACATACACTAATAAATATCTGGTACTATGCTACTTGATGTAAACAATGAATGCAATTTTAAGTCATCCAGATAGTCAGACCATTTTTTTTGGGTTTTGTGCAAGATTTGGTGTAAAACTACAGTTAAGTTATTAAAAAGGCAGTTATTATAGGCAATGGTCACACTCTTAGCCCACTAAGAACACTTAGTTTTGTGTAAGATTCGAGGAGGTCTACATTTGTTTTCCATCTATCCAATCTTTAGTTGGCTGAGATAGGTGAGAAAATAGAGGATTCTTGAATTCCTCTTTTATTGTCACAGTGCAATTTGTGTTGAACCCATAAATAGCAAATAGCAAAGGATTGTCACTTTGAAGATTTCAAACATATTAGGTTGATGCCACCTTGAGTGTCATAATCAACATCAAATGTGAAAATGGATTCGAGATGATGAAAAAGGACCTAAAGAATCTAAGACAACATGGTGGTTGAATCAGTTTATTGGTCATGACATGAAGCCAACAATGGATTGGCCATTTCCCTTTGCAGAGGATTGCTTGTTCGTACTTACTTTAAGGGCAGGATTAGAAGGATATCATATGAATGTGGATGGCAGGCATGTGACCTCGTTTCCTTATCGAACTGTGAGCGACTGTAACTTGTTATATTGAAATTTTCTTGCTTCACCACACTTTTTCCACCAATATGCTTAGATAATGAAAAAGATCATTTCAATTTGAATAAGCATGCCCTCTTCTGGATATTTCATCGTCTGTCAGAGATATGCACATAATATTGTTTTATGTTTTTGGGATTTAGATTTATAATTGAGTCAATACTATCGTAGTGCATGATGAATCTTTTGTTTTCCGATACAGAAAATGTAAACTGTGAGACTAAGGACTTAGGAATAGTCATAAAGGGAGTGACAACATGAGACGTGAAATGCCTGGATTAATAATCTTCTGATCGAGAATTTTTTTTGATAGTGTGTTTTTTAATCAATGGCCTGCTTTGAATTTTAGTGCAATTGCTGAAACTTTTGTTTTTCCTGCTCATTGGATTTATAAATACAACAAAGAGTTTTTCTTTCTTTTAATTGTTGAATTGCTGCTCAGACCCATATTAGGGCCTTGGTTCCTACATAGGTTCATACAAGCTCATTTTCTTTCTTTTCCAAAACTATGGGAATATTGTCTTACAAATTGATTATATAATAAATGAAGAATTCAAATATTGCACTTAAGATAATTGGCAGGCACTGTTTTAAATGGAGCCATCTAACATGGATTGGTTCCCTAATGCCTTATTTATCTATGCATTTTTCTATTTAAGCTCCCTTTTGGAGGCTCAGAGGAAGAGCTTGGTTTTTTTATGGCCAATGTCAATAGATGGATGGAGATCTGATCACAATGCCTTTGTATACTTAGACAATAGACTTTCTTACACTGTTTTCCAACATTTTCA
The DNA here is from genome assembly GCA_001517045.1 of Pseudotsuga menziesii. NCBI lineage: Eukaryota > Viridiplantae > Streptophyta > Pinopsida > Pinales > Pinaceae > Pseudotsuga > Pseudotsuga menziesii. The sequence continues at coordinate 128,390 of LPNX010700614.1, read as the reverse complement.
CCTCAGGCATTCCATGTTTTTGGTGCTCCTCCCTTTAGTGCATTATTAGAACCATGTGGTGAGTCCTACCCTATGGCATAGCGTTGAAGAATATAATTTAGACATGTACTTTTGCATAGGTTCGGTTTGAATGTGCCAGAAACAGTTCGAGTTAAGTCTATTTTGTATTTTGTCATTGAACTGATGCTCTACAAACTTCAATACTATCAGATTCACTCTTGGAACAGATATGTCATTTCTTTTACTTGTGGGATCCTAACATTTCTTAAAAAATATGACTTTTCTCTCATCTTCACCAACCATCGATTATTTGAAGGATAAAGAATGGAGAGCAATGAAGGCAAGTGCACATTAAAGTCTCCAAATTGCAAGTGCTACTTCCGTTGGTCTATTGATTTTTCTTTCCCTTGACATCTTCCATCTTTTTCCCAATTTCAGAGTACAAGATCCAAATTAATGCTCTTGTGGCCAAAGCACAAAAAATGCCTGAGGAGGGATGGACCATGCACGATGGGACTCCATGGCCATGCAACAACACTTGAGACCATCCTGGGATGATCTGGGTATCACATGCTTGTCTTTAATCCTGTAGTCTTATCTTTCCTCAGAATATTTTGGTATCATCTAAAGACTAGCATGTGACAATAGACTTTCTTACACTATTTTCCAACATTTTCACCTCAGGCATTCCATGTTTTTGGTTCTCCTCCCTTTAGTGCATTATTAGAACCATGTGGTGAATCCTACCCTATGGCATAGCGTTGAAGAATATAATTTAGACATGTACTTTTGCATAGGTTCGGTTTGAATGTGCCAGAAACAGTTCGAGTTAAGTCTATTTTGTATTTTGTCATTGAACTGATGCTCTGCAAACTTCAATACTGTCAGATTCACTCTTGGAACAGATATGTCATTTATTTTACTTGTGGGATCCTAACATTTCTTAAATAATATGAATTTTCTCTCATCTTCACCAACAATCGATTATTTGAAGGATAAAGAATGGAGAGCAATGAAGGCTAGTGCACATTAAAGTCTCCAAATTGCAAGTGCTACTTCCGTTGGTCTATTGATTTTTCTTGCCCTTGACATCTTCCATCTTTTTCCCAATTTCAGAGTACAAGATCCAAATTAATGCTCTTGTGGCCAAAGCATAAAAAATGCCCGAGGAGGGATGGACCATGCACGATGGGACTCCATGGCCATGCAACAACACTCGAGACCATCCTGGGATGATCCAGGTATCACATGCTTGTCTTTAATCCTGTAGTCTTATCTTTCCTCAGAATATTTTGGTATCATCTAAAGACTAAATCTGAATCCATGAAGTCTGTTCAGACAATACCTTATTTCACTGTATAACTAAGGTCTTAAAAGTCTTATTTGACTGAGCTCTCTTCAGGGAACATTCTGAAAGGTATTATCTGAGTGAATTCTGTTCACAGGAGTGATGACGAATTGCTGGGTTTCCAGTAAGGGAATTTAATGGACATTCAGCATTTCATTTTACTGGATTTTGAAAAATTCAGCTGTACATGCATATCATATATATATTATATCAATCATGTAAATACTTATTCCTACATAATTCTGAAATTATTATTGGTGATTGTATTGAATTGGGAGTATATTTTTATTACAGGATTGCTATTAAAAAATTTCAGGTTTAAGAATGGAGCTAGATTTTTACTACTTCATTGCAAAACTATGCTTCCTATCTAGGATTTGTTACACATTGGGTTGTTTAGCAATTTGGTTGACTATTGTGTGCTGAGGTATTGCTCAGAAGACATCTAAAAACATGTTTCTAATTGTTCAACTAGTTGCTATCTATCACAGCAGCAGAAAAAGGCAAGTTTGTTGTCAACAGTCAAAGCCATGCCTCAAAAAGGTCTTATCTTTGAGTCAAAATATTTTGGTACCATCTAAAGACTAAATCCGAATCCATGAAGTCTGTTCAGACAATACCTTATTTCACTGTATAACTAAGGTCTTAAAAGTCTTATTTGACTGAGCTCTGTTCAGGGAACATTCTGAAAGGTATTGTCTGAGTGAAGTCTGTTCATAGGAGCGATGATGAATTGCTGGGTTTCCAAAAAGGGAATTTAATGGACATTCAACATTTCATTTTATTGGATTTTGAAAAATTTAGCTGTACATGCATACCGTATATATATTATATCAATCATGTAAATACTTATTCCTACATAATTCTGAAATTATTATTGGTGATTGTATTGAATAAGGAGTATATTTTTATTACAGGATTGCTATTAAAAAATTTCAGGTTTAAGAATGGAGCTAGATTTTTACTACTTCATTGCAAAACTGTGCTTCCTATCTAGGATTTGTTACACATTGGGTTGTTCAGCAATTTGGTTGACTATTGTGTGCTGAGGTATTGCTCAGAAGACATCTAAAAACAAGTTTCTAATTGTTCAACTAGTTGCTATCTATCAAAGGAGCAGACAATGGCAAGTTTGCTGTCAACAATCAAAGCCATGCCTCAAAAAGGTCTTATCTTTCCTCAAAATATTTTGGTATCATCTAAAGACTAAATCTAAATCCATGAAGTCTGTTCAGACAATACCTTATTTCACTGTATAACTAAGGTCTTAAAAGTCTTTTTGACTGAGCTCTGTTCAGGGAACATTTTGAAAGATATTGTCTGAGTGAAGTCTGTTCACAGGAGCGATAGCGAATTGCTGGGTTTCCAGAAAGGGTATTTAATGGACATTCAACATTTCATTTTGCTGGATTTTGAAAAATTCAGCTGTACATGCATATCGTCTATATATTATATCAATCATGTAAATACTTATTCCTACATAATTCTGAAATTATTATTGGTGATTGTATTGAATTGGGAGTATATTTTTATTACACGATTGCTATTAAAAAATTTCAGGTTTAAGAATGGAGCTAGATTTTTACTACTTCATTGCAAAACTGTGCTTCCTATCTAGGATTTGTTACACATTGGGTTGTTTAGCAATTTGGTTGACTATTGTGTGTTGAGGTATTGCTCAAAAGACATCTTAAAACAAGTTTCTAATTGTTCAACTAGTTGCTATCTATCATAGGAGCAGACAAAGGCAAGTTTGCTGTGAACAGTCAAAGCCATGCCTCAAAAAGGTTTCACGAAAATGGCCTGGAGAATGGTGCGAAATAATCATGCTAAAAAAATGTAAATAGGAAAGAAATAAAGAGCATACCATAGAAAATGCTCCGATTTTCTATAGAAATAGCAATGGAAACTTGGAGGGTATATTTCCCTGAGGCTACAGCATGGAACTTTAAAAATTGAACTTGAAATCTAGTTGAACTTCATGTGCTACTAGTATGGATAAGAAACGTCTTAGCTTATAATCAAATAAATTGAAAAATTTTGAAGTTCATTAAAATGAAAAAAAAAAGAAGAAGCCAGGACTCTAAACGTTTTCACGGAAAAGGCCAGGAGAATGGTGCAAAATAATCATGCTAAAAAAGTAGAGCATACTGCTCGGATTTTCTATAGAAATAGCAATGACAACTTGGGGGTGTATATATCCTTGAGGCTGCAGCATGGAACTTCAAAAATTGAATTTAAAATCTTGTTGAACTTCATGTGCTACTAAGTATGGATAAGAAACATAATTTAGCGTATTAAGTATCCAAGGTTAATCAAATAAATTAAAAAAAGTTGAAGTTCAATAAAATGAAAAAAATCCAATATTTTATATACATCCAAAGGATGAATATGAGAACATTTAATACTAACGGATACATAGTACTAAAGGAGAAACTGGCCACTTTACAAATTCTGCACATACCCTATGTAACTAACAGTGGGTTATTGTCCTCCTAATGACCCTTTTAGACCTCTTGATATTGTTTCCTTTCTAGGTATAGCCTCGTATTTCTCAGCAATCTCAACTGACATTCAATCCCAAGAACTTGCCAATGTGCCAATAAGACGTAGGAGGATTGACTTAATGACCCTTTTAGACCTCTTGATATTGTTTCCTTTCTAGGTATAACCTCGTCTTTCTCAGCAATCTCAACTGACATTCAATCCCAAGAACTTTCCAATGTGCCAATAAGACGTAAGAGGATTGACTTAATGAAGCCCTCGAAGGAAAAACATGGGAGATCAAAAACTTTAACCAGTAACCAAAGCCACGGTGAGAACATTCATGTTTAATAAACATGAAGTTACCTTAAACTCAAAGTCAAATTCCATGAGCAGTTATGTTTTAGAGTGATTAATGCATTTATTTTATTTATTAACTGGTAGGACAAATATAGGCACATGTTACATCACATGATAGGGTTATATATTTCTGTAAAGCGTGGGAAAATAGGGCGAGGCTTCCCATTCTGCATTGCAAAATTCTCACATAACTCCGTCCTCAACATTTATAGAGAACTCACAACTAAATATATTTATACAGAAATAAAGGAGATATGGAACTAGGTTGGATTACAGGAATGGGATTCTGTAGGTTCCTGTTATTTCCTAGGTATAAACATCTTGAAGCTGGTATAATATATACCTTTGCTTGAAAATTTTGTAAAGAAATATTTACTATAATTTATATGTTCAGTAATGCACTAAGGAGGAGTCAAGTGGTTACCAGGATCAAAAGAAAGGCCAAATCATTAATCATGTACCAAAACACAAGCCTCACTGCAATCTTGACTGACATCGTTTCACGATGTACCTCTAACAATGGAACAATCTCAAGTATGGATAAATAAAATTGTTATATGGTTAGTTTTGAGTAATAGGATCAGATGTTTACATTATCAAATCTCCACTGTAACAAGATGGTTATCTTGCTGGTAAAGTATGTTGCTTGTTAAGTTTTGAAATCCGAGACTACAAAATAGTTTAGTAGATTTTAGTTTTGTTTGAGAGAATAAAATGTTTGCATTTCATGTTAACTTTGCTAGGAAAAAGTTTAGATATTGCTTATTTTGTCTTAGACACTAAAACAAAGTTTGGAATGGGACTAAAAAAAAATGATATGTAAGCATGGCTCAAAATCTGTAAACGCATAAAGAAAGGTAAGATCCATAAGTTTAAAATGAAATACTTGGATCTAGTAGTATATCTAAAATTCTCCACAGATCCATAAATTAAACCTAAAATTCTCCATAACTCTAGACTTTTCCATCGACAGATATGAATTTACAAGCATCAGATGCATGTCTTAACTGAAGAAGTGTGCATGAAAAGAGACTGAATTAAACTATGCTATGTTTGGACTTGGACTTGAAGATAAGATGTTTGTACAACAACACATAATCAGGAAACTATATTATCTTAGCCCTTTAAACTTTAATGAAACCCACATGAAACACACAATTTACTCAAAGATCAAAAAGATCATGATAGACTGAAAATACCTGGCAATAGGCAAGTTGCCCTAATGAGGAGACTTCTGCATGGATCCCTGTATGCCAACTATGCGCATATCAATGTCCAGATAAGCTACATAGATGGCATACAGGGAGCCAGGCAGTTTGACTTCATCTCAAAAGGGCTTGAACCAAAACTTCATCGATCCAAGCTTAACTTCTCAACTTTGGATCCTTGTGCCTACTTCCTGCAAACAAAACAATGTAATAAACTAACATTACATCCACGGATTCAAACTGAGGGTGTGGTCATCCATCAATTTTCCATGCTTGTATGTGCCTAAATGTGTAATATATGCGTATATACCTAGCAAACCATATAAATTGTGATATGCACCATACCCAATGGACATGTTCAAATTGAAGGTGTGATGATCCATCAACTCATGTTTATGCATGACTATATGTAATGGTGCCTTAAATCTAAATAGTACATTGGTTGTATTGAATATGGACACCAGTAAAGATCCATTGAAACTTGGATGACTTTTCTGTGATATGCACGGCATAAAAGACATGCTTCTCCAAAATGCAGGCAAAATGACTATGGTTTGTTTGAATTAAACCTGCAGAATGAAGACTAATGCTATGAGTTATCATAAAATAACAAACTTATCAGTTATCCTACTCCATATTCACAAACGTCAGTAAGTCACGAGTTTCAAATAAGTGAACATGTAGTATAAAATGGCATGAGAATCAAAGTAACTAATGACTCCACCTAGCCCATTCCTCAAAGAAATTTATTTTATCCATGGCTACTTTTCCAGAAGTAGAGAAAACAAAGAGTATAATTATATTTATCGGAGAGGAAAATTTTGAGAAATGATATTATTTTCCCTTGTCTTTAGAAAGTTGGGAATATAATCCCTTTACTTGGGAAAGCATAAAAAATAGTCCTGTATGGTGATCTCTTCATTTGCATCTGTCGCCTGATAGTGTCAAGCGGGTAGTACAAAATTGTAGCAAAAGAGGCTGAAATAACAACTGTGGCAAAAGAAGCCTCTGTCTTCTTCCTATATTCCTCTGGAAGAGACTTCTTAACTCTGTCATTTGAACAAATGAAGGTGTGAAAAACTAAAGTAAGCAAGACTAGATAAATGTACACATTGATCTAAAATGATATTCCAAAAGTCATGTGCCTCGATCATGCAAACTTCTTGTTCATTCAAACCTTTTAAACACAATAAAAATTTATTTGGGATCATCACATAGAATATCATATATTTCAAATAATAAACTTCAAAGGACATATACGGACTAGAATCTAGACTCACAAGTCAAAAATACAGAAGTTGATAGCAATGTAGGGTGCAATGCCAATAAGAGATGGCCCAAGTGCTCTGTAAAATGATGTAAATCCTTCCTCTTGAATTATATTTATTGCAACCTAAAAATTAAGAGGAAGCAGATAAAGAATAGATGGAATCAGTCTTAAGGAAAAAGAAATGTTAGGTCAAAACAAAAGAAAATAAAAACACAAATACTGAGCCTATATGAAGAATCAGTACCTGCCTCATGGTTTTGCAGGCTGTATCAATAGCACTATCAAATACACTATGCACTATATCCCAAGGGATCACTTCGAGCATCTCCAAAACCTAAAGAATGTCCAGGATATGAAATATAGAAGTAAACTTTCAAGTCATTTAACAATTAATCATTGGAAAGATGCAAACTACTTACAAGCCTTCTACGGAGTTCAGTTGCAAGTTTATCAAACAACAATGGCAGAGGCAACTCTGCAAGCATTAAAATACATAATTCTTAAAAAGCATGAAAAACGTAAGAAATTATATATAAATGAAAGAAGTAGAAATAAATTACTCTGCTCATGCAATGCTGGTAATGGGATGTTTTCCTTGGACAAAGTGTAGGAGAAAGCATCATTCCGTGCATCTCATTTGTATCATGAACATCTTGCAAACATTTATCAGCAAGGTTTCTCATTTTCCCATCCTGCAAAATTGGCCTTGCCTAGTTTCAACACTCGCAGAAGGTTAAAAATGAGCCCATAAGGATAATAAATAAACATGGAGTTGAGAGTCAACTCTTAAAACTAAAACATACCGACATAATCAGGCTTTCTTGACCCTTGGGATTTCTTGTATTGATTGACATCATTCCAGTTATTTTCTTGAACAAATGCATACACATCCGTCTTGTCATTAACCTTTCCATAAACAAAATATTATGGAGCAAGATACCTGCTAAAACTACACTCTCAATTAGTGAACAAAAATATTACAAGTTGGATAGCCTTAATCTCAAAACGACCAGTTGAAATTAAGATGCTTCGATATCCAAATAATGCAAGTCGTATAATACTTTAGCAACTCCTATAACCACTTTCAATCGCACTGTCCACGCGACTGACCTCTCATTGCCTCCTGAAATAATATATAGTCAATAATTAGTGATATAACCAAATCTCAGAAAAGAAAATGAAAGACCCAGCCATACAATAATGACACTCATTCTTAAAATGTACAACTACTTAATATTTGTGAATGCTTACATGATTTTTAAATGCAAAACTATTGAATACATACAATGAAGATTCTCTTCAAGGTTTCCTCTGAACACAAAATTATATAAAGTCAATAATTAGTGCTATACCTAGATGTGAGAAAAGAAAATGAAAGACCCTGCCATACAATAATGACACCTCCCCTTTAGAGGATAAATACAGTTGTTTTGATGTATATCACATTTAGTGATATGATCATGTGGGGATGCCACATTGTTTATTTCTTTTACTTAACCAAATATGATAGTTGAACTATGATAGCTTGGATTATGTATTGATTAATGATGCAGTATAATTGGAATTTCGATATTTGTATAGCTTAATACAATATGTTATTATCTTCCTTAGGTATCCACTGCTCATAATCTTTAGTTTGGGAAAAATATAAATGTTTTAAAGCTTGTAATAGATGAACAAAAAGGTTGTGCATTGGAAGAAGAGATAGTGGAGGGTGGTGCATTTTAAGAAGAGATAATGGAGGCAGGTTCATTAGAGGCAATGGAGGGCGATGTAATGGAGGCATAGACAACATGACAAAGCAATATATTGAAGTAAATGTAAATTAAAATCCCTTTCTGGAAACCCAACAATTCGTCATCGCTCTTGTGAACATACTTCACTTAGACAATACCTTTCAGAATGTTCCCTGAACAAGGCTCAATCAAATAAGACTTTTAAGACCTTAGTTATACAGTCAAATAAGACAATACCTTTAGCTCAATCAAATAAGTCTTATTTCCAGTGAAAGGTGCATATTAGAGTCACCCGAATTTAGACTGCTAATGACCCTATTCAATGTATCCAATGCACCAAATTAGGAAGTGGAACATACAAAGACGAAAATTTGATGGATCACTGCACCCTCATTTTGAACCTATGAATGCAAGGTTCCCTTCTAGTGCAAGGTGCATATTAGATTCACCTGAGTTGGGACTGTTAGTGTACAGTTTAATATACCCGATGCACCATCTAGATTCAATCCATGGCTACACATCTGCCCACATAAATGCAAAGAGTTGATGGATAACCATAACCTCAATTTGTATGTTTGAGTGTAAGAATTGTTTTCTAGTATATTTTTATGACAAAAATGGGTTGATATAGTGTGGTTTCTCTTGTATTTTTTAGGTTTTAAACAAATGCAAGAAGGATTCAGGAATGTAAACAATTTAAAGCTCTGTGGAAAAGAGTTTGTTGGGCTTGCAATCTGTAATGCCAATTTTCCATTAATAAGGCTAGAATCTGTTGCCTCATGGGCACCAAATTTAATTGCCAAATCTCTCGGAGACTCAACAGTACCTCCAGGCTCCATTGCAGAAGATTCCAAAATCTGCAGACTTGTCAAGATTCCAGAATCTACAGGTTTTGGCTAGAGATGCAATTATTGATAAATACTTTGTTTGCAATTGTTTCAATCATCTACTGATGGATTGGATGATAATGAATCGTGGTTGGCAGCACATTGTATCATCTAAAATAGTATCATGGGTACTGATATTGTCTTCAATTATGTCAATTGATGTATATCATACACTGTCAAGAGTGTTCACTAATACTATGTTATTACTTTGAATTATCAAATGTACATATATATACTGAAATCTTTGGTTTTACTCTTATTGATGTTCTTTTCTGTATTTGTGAAGTGCACGAAATGTCTTCAAATTTGTACCATTTTGGCCAAAATGTCTACTCCTTGAACATGACTTTTGTTAATGTGAGAAGTTAGAACTATATAAACCGCCGTCAAATGTTTGTTTTCCAAGCTGCTTTGACAACCTATGCTAGCACAATTATGAACTTTGGAACCACATGGACAGCAAGTAATTCCACATTATGACTACATATAGGCTTCTTTTCTTCATTAGATATGTTTCTCCCATGCAATGGCATCTTCACTGTATAATGTAATGTTAAATTGTTAATTTTCTGATTTTTAATGGTGCATTATTGCACCTTCCTTGGCGCAATTGCTAGTTATATTCACGGATAGGCACACCTCTTCGTGTAACGATGAAGGTACGATTGCACATCTAACATCCTATTAACAACGACGACGACAGGACGAAGGCATATAATCGCTCTTCTTTATTTTGCAGATATATAGTTTAAGCCGTTTCATGCATGTGAAAGCGGCACCAAACTATTAATTATGCAGAGGTTGATAGTTGTACGTTGAGAAATTTAGCAGTATATGTTGGGATTGGAGAGCAGAAACTGTTCAATCTTTTTCAACATGCCAATGCTGTTTTCCTTGATTTCTTTTGCTTTAGCTTCCTCAAGCTGAGCACCGGGAAGGGTTTCGTAGTTACAGACCCAGCTCGCTACACATCCCCCTTCTTTCCTGGGAACGAATTTGACCTCAAAGCTCGCAGAGATCAGTTTCTTTCCCAGCGACCCTCCTTCGATTGTTGTATACTTGTACACCATCTTCTCCTCGTCAATTTCATCCACTCGCTCTTTCACGAAACTGAAATCCTTGTTAGCTGCGATCAGGAAAACGATAAATCTAATTATTGAACCCCATTGTATCCAATACGCCGATTCAAGGCGAAAAATAACTAAAAGTGGAAGTATAATGATATTAACTGGATATGTGACCAATTGACGATTTTATGGGCATAATACCTGGGGTGAAGTTGAGCTGCTTGATTGTGCCTACGCCTCCATCTCCTTGAAGGAATGTCACAGAAGCGAAAATCTCAGGGAAAACCTTTGGCAAGAGGTTGTGGCTGTCTTTCGCCATGGCGTTCCATAGTCTTCTTGCCTCCACTTGAGACACTTCTTCCGTTATTGCAGTCCCTGACACCATCTTCAATTCTCACGATAGTTATTTCTTCAAAACTATCCCACAAATTGAAAGCTCCTTGTTATGTCCCCGCTCGAGGGGATATATATGCTCGAGGGGATATATATGAATGGGTCAAGGTGATTAGTTGAAGTAATTTGTTGCAACTTTAACAAAATTATATAAATTTTGCTATAGTTTATATTAATTTTTTGAGGGGAATTATTTGAATATTGATTTATCTTGCTTTTTATTGGTTGGTATAGGTGACGTAGGCATGGGACTTTGTGCCCCAAGACCCGGCGGCGGGCTAACGTCAGCAGCATTAAGCATTAACTCAGTCAGGCTCTGAATTGATTGATGGTTCGGAGATATATGACATGTTGTCTCCAAATTCAAAGCAGTCCCATTCATGCGAATCGAGAAGTTCGTCAGGCCAGAGGCTATCTGAGGGCAGTGCAGGCAGCATATAATCAAAACCATTGTATTCAAATCCTTCACAGGTTTTAGCTTGAGAATCTAGAAACTCTTTGGTGGAGAGAAATTCAAACCACCAAGCCGAGTTGACGAGATTGATGGTATCATTCCACTCCATCTCATATTGATCTCCAATCGATCTGATTTCAGCCAACTCTTCATCGTCCATGGCTACATGCCAAGATTTATACTCCTCTGTTGATAAATCGATGATACTTTGGAGGGGTGGTGAGCAGGAGTTTGATGAACCTGTTGTAATTTGCCACGAGGATGAAGACCTGGTTGATTCGGCCATAAAAAGATCATGATCCGAATAGGATTCGGCCGATGGCTGAGGGGAGAATTGGGATGAACTTGGTGAAAAATCCATGGGTGGCAAAGAAAGAAGGCAACTATTAGACCATGAAGCTGGACTGGAGAGCAAAATTTTAGTGTCAGGGTACACTTGTTCTTGCTGCATGGATAATCAGAAGCTGATAGACCTTTGATCTTGTTGTATTTCAGAAAAAATGAAGGAGTCTCTGGCCTGTGGAAGGGATGCTTGAATATGGCTTTCCAAACTACTAGGCTGTTGTATCTCCCTACTGTTTCCTTGTTCAAATTTATGGGTGGAGCTGAGTGGAGTGACATTGTTGCTTCTGAGGGGTCTAGAGCAAACGGGACAATCATTTGTAGGGTAAGTGAAGTTTAGCCATTCCTCTAGGCATACCCAGCACAGAAGATGACTACAAGCAGTGATAGTTTTGGCCTCATTTGCTCTACTAACTCCTGGCTTGATGATGTAGGCATGGCATCTATTGTTTCCTTGGA
>LPNX010700614.1:21755-83626 GCA_001517045.1 Pseudotsuga menziesii | reverse complement strand
GAAAGGGTGGAAAGTTCATCAAATGGATGTGAAGACTGCTTTCTTGAATGGAGACTTGAAAGAGAATGTCTTCATGTCTCAGCTAGAAGGCTTTGTTGTCAAAGGAAAATAACAAAAGGTATGCAAGCTTGTCAAATCCTTATATGGCCTAAAACAAGCACCTCACGCATGGTATGAAAAGTTAACCGAGCATCTTTTGAAGTTAAATTTTGAACATTTTGATCTTGATGATGCAACACTGTTTATAAAGAAATTTGGAAGATCTGTTGTGTATCTTGTGGTGTACGTAGATGATCTTTTGATGACAGGGAACAATGAGAGCTATATAGCATCCATAAAGAAAGATTTGAAAAAGATCTTTGAAATGACAGATATGGGACATCTCCACTATTACTTAGGAATTGAAGTCACTCAACATCCTAAGTGTATTTTCCTATCTCAGAAAAAATATGTTGGAGAACTACTAAACAAATTTTGCATGACAAAATGCAACCCTATATCTACTCCAATGGAACAAAAAATGAAGCTCACATCAAGTGAAGGAAAAGAATTTGAGGATGCGACCAAGTATCGACAACTTGTAGGAAGCCTTATCTACCTTACAACAACTAGACCATATATTTCTTATGTTGTTGGCATACTTTCAAGGTTCATGCATAAACCTTGTGAAGGACATTGGTCAGCTGCAAAAAGAGTTCTAAGATACTTGAAGGGGACTCAAGACGTTGGACTCAAGTACTCTAAAGTGGATGACTTCAAACTTATTGGGTACTCAGACTCATATTTTGATGGCGATAAGGAGACATGAGTATCAAATTTTGGATACACTATGAGTCTTGGATCAGCAGCTATCTCATGGAGATCACGCAAACAGTCAGTTCCGGCAGATTCAACAACAGAAGCAGAATATGTGGCTGCAGCTGAAGCAACGAAAGAAATAGTATGGCTCAGGAAGATACTTGAAGATTTGCAAGAAAAACTAGAGGACTCCACACCATGATTGATCGACAATACTTCTGCAATCAAGCTGGCTAAGAATCCTAGATTCCATGATCGAATCAAACACATCAACACAAAGTATCATTTGATTCGACATCATGTAGAGGCCAAGACAGTCCATCTTCGACATTGTTCCACAAATGATCAAATTGCAGACATCTTCACCAAAGCACTTGGACGAGAAAAGTTTGAAAGATTCAGAAACATGCTTGGACTTACGAACACCCCTTCGGATTAAGAGGGGGATTGTTAGAATACAATCCGTAGGGATTATATATTGTAAATAAATAAAGAAAGCTGAATAGTTAGGAAGCCGAAAAGGCTGGGCGGAAGGTGAAACACAACCATCACATGTAAAGTATAAAATAATGCATTAGCAATGGAATAATATTGAATTGGGAGTTATACCTATCATATTTATTAAAAAAGGAATAAAACTAACATAATTATTAAAAAGGGAAAAAAACTAACCTATTTATTGAAAAATGAAAAAACTAACCTATTTATTAAAAAAGGAAATAAAAAACTAACCTATTTATTAAAATAGGAACAAAAAAAACTACACTATTTATTCAAAAAGGAAAAAAAAAAACTAACCTTGAAATTGTTATTAATTTCTCCAAACTGCATGATGAATAGTAGGAAAACTAAATGATTTATATAACCTAAATTAGGTTTAACATTGATTGTTTTAAAAAAATGGGATTAAAAAGAAGTTAAATAACCATTACTTTATTACATTTTTTGTATATATAAAAAATTACACAAAACTTCATTGGTTTTATATGCATGGGAATATAAATATGTAATTATTTAATACATTATTTAATATTTTTTTTATATCATAAATTTCTTTTTTTTACTAGTTTTCTGAATGTGCTTGAAATGCGCCCTATATTTTTGGTGGGAAATTTTGGAGGGAAAAATTTGAACGAAAAAATTGGAGTTAAGTTTTGGAGGGAACATTTCATTCTCATAGCTATAAGATGGTTGATTGACATTTGCACCATTCTACATTTTGGTGAGGTCTATTATTAAAGTTCATTTTCTTCTCTATTAATATTTTTCTTTAATTATATCTTTTAGTGAGAAGGCATGGACTCATCTGAATTGAATTCTAATGTCAATGAAGCATTGTATTGTTCATCTAGCCAAGCTACTGATAGTGCAAGCAATGTAATCAAACACGTTGTTCAAGAACTTCCATGTTCTGAAGATTTTGAAGGAAGCACTAATGAAGGGCAAGAATGTGAAGGTGATGATGATGATGATGATGAATATCTTCCTCAAGTGGGGATCCTAAAGAAAATAAGCAAGATGATGACAATTTTCCTCCCAGCGAGGATTTTAATGGGACTGATGATAATTTTCATATAAGTCAGGATTTTAATGGGACCGATGATGATTTTGGTGAGGATGAAAAAATCAATAATGGTGAATATTATTTTCCTCCAAACGAGGATTTAAATGGAACTGATGATGAGTTTCCTCCAAGTGAGGATGTCAATGGCAATGATGATGATTTTCATCCAAGCAAGGATTTCAATGGCAATGATGATGATTTTCCTCCAAGCAAGGATTTCAATGGAACTGATGATGAGTTTCCTCCAAGAGAGGATGTCAATGGCAATGATGATGATTTTCCTCCAAGTGAGGATTTCAATGGAATTGAGGATGAGTTTCCTCCAAGTGAGGATGTCAACGGAAATGCTGATGATTTTCCTCCAAGCGAGGATTTCAATGGAACTCATGATGAGTTTCCTCCAATTGAGGATGCCAATGGAAATGATGATGATTTTCCTCCAAGCGAGGATTTCAATGGAACTGATGATGAGTTTCCTCCAAGCAAGGATGTCAATGGCAGTGATGATGAATTTCCTCCAAGCGAGGATTTCAATGGAACTGATGATGAATTTCTTCCATGCGATGATGTCAATGGCAGTGATGATGATTTTCCTCCAAGAGAGGATTTCAATAGAACCGGTGATTAGTCACCTTCAAGCAAGGATGTAAATGGAACTAATGATGATTTTCCTCCAAGCGATTATTTTCTTGGAATCGATGATGAATTTCATCCAAGTGAGGATTTCAATGGCACCGATGATGACTTTTCTCCAAGTGAATATTTTAATGGCACCGACGATGATAATCCTCCAAGCGAGGATTTCAATGGAATCGATGATGATTTTGTTGATGATGAAGCCACCAATGATGAAGACAATGATTCTCCTCCAAGTAAGGATGTTACAGGCACCAATGATGTCAATGTTAAATTTCAAGAGTTCCCCTTCAATGAAGAATTTAGTGGCACCAATAGTGTTGATGCTCACATTGATCTATCCGCAAGTGATCAACTTATTATTGATCATGACAATCATTTTCATATTGAATTTAGTGATCATGTTTTCAATGAGGGGGATCATATTTCTCACAATGAAAGCATTCATTCTGATGAGGTTGTTGTTGCAGACATAATGGTCCAGGAAAGGCAGAGACATAATCCAACAATGAGCAAGATTAAGTGT
This sequence comes from Pseudotsuga menziesii, assembly GCA_001517045.1. NCBI lineage: Eukaryota > Viridiplantae > Streptophyta > Pinopsida > Pinales > Pinaceae > Pseudotsuga > Pseudotsuga menziesii. Next base: position 80,102 of record LPNX010700614.1, on the reverse strand, counting down.
AGGACTAGACCTTTTTATGTCAATCCAAAGCATTCCAGTTATACAAGGTCTAGGAAATAATTGCTCACAAGTCCAAGTTCCATTACTCATTTAATTTCAAGTGAGTGTTGCCACAGCAATTGTTTGAAGGGTATAGGCTACAATTATTCCTTGGAGAAAAGGGACGTGTATTTATCAATGGACAAAAGTATGCAAAATTCATATTTAGTGGGGTGTATGATTTCTACAAGGACAGGTTATGATTATTGCATTGGAAATGTTCTTCTTTGTAGAAAGGCATTCAAAAGGATTCACTCAATTGGTAATCTTAGATTATCAAGATTCCAAACAAGACTAGAAAAGGATCCAACATTTTATTCTGATGATTATCAGGGACAGATCACTGGACCATAAACACACATCGCAATATCATGGATGCATGATTTCTTTTCAAAGCATGGAGAGAGTATGCCAAATAGAGAAACAATACACATTCCAGATAATTTCACAAGACAAGAAATCTACAACTTATACAAGGATTATGTTCAAGGTGGTCAAGGAAATGGAAACTTCATCAAATATGCATATTTCAAAAGAGTATGGAAAAAGAAGTTCAACAATGTCCACATTCCAAAGAGGTCAAGGATGGGGATCTGCAGTACGTGTGCTTCTATTAAAGAAAGGAGGGATAGATCAGAAGGGATAGAAAGAGGTATGTTTAAAAATTTGTTTATTTTTTTAGATAAATGTCAATTATTAAAACAAGTTATCAATATTTTTGTATATGTTCTTTGTAGATTCCATAATTAATTCACTACAAGAACATCACAATCAACAATCAAATGAACGACAAAAGTTTTACACACATCGCAAGAAGTGTTATGATGCTCCACATAAGTATATGGGTTTGATAATTGATGGCATGGATCAGAAAAAAACACTCTTGCCACATTTTGTACGTGTGCCAAAGATTTAAAGGAGGAAAATTTTATTCAGTTTCACTTGGTTGGGTGTATGGTTTTTAATGGTGAAATGTTTCCAAGGGTTTACTTTACAGCTCTAAACATTCACAATGATGCAAATTTGACCATCACCATAATTCATCATGTCCTTTCTCATTGGCCTGGTGATCTTCCTGAAGTTCTATATTTGCAATTGGACAACACAAGCCGAGAAAACAAAAATCAGGTCGTGTTTTCTTATCTAAACATGCTTGTTGAATTGGGAATTTTTAAAAAGGTAAAAATTGGTTTCCTTATTGTTGGGCATACACATGATCATATTGATCAAATGTTTAGCCATTTTGCAAGGACATTGAGGAGGAAGAAAGTCGGGAGCCTACCATCATTGATTGAAATTGTAAGGACAGCATACCATCCATAACCTGTTGTACAAAAATTGGAAGAAATTGTCGACATGCAAAGATTTATTTTTGGATCGCATGGTGAAGAAAGGTGCATTGAAAAACTTAATGACATTATCTTTCAACATCAATTTTGTATAAAAATATTGATGGAAAAACACTACTATGGTGAAAGAAGTACTCAACTAGCACAGAATGGGGGCCTTCATCAGGTTTGGCATTTTTGAAATTCATCCCAAATCGTCAAATGTATGCTTCAAATTTATTGTTATTGCAATCATCTTCAGAGATTCATAATGCAAGGAGACACAATAGAGATGTTAATTCTTCTCAATGCATGGAAGAAATAAAAAAATCTATCGAAGATACATATGAGTACTTTGATGTTGTTGATTCTGTATGGTGGGAGTCTTTTTTCATGGAGCAAAGTGACCTAATTTCAAACTCTACAAATGGAGATATACATTTGAAGTCTCCATTTACTTGGCCACGGTAACAAATGAAAACGAGGAAACAAATGTTGAACCTCAAGGTGTTGAGTTTTCTCAAGTAGAGGAAAGAGAAATGTATATTGGCTCTAGAATATCATTTGCAAAGCGTCGAGAGATGGAAGACCTTTATAAGGGCTCAGTACAAGATATCAAGGAGGGTTGCATGATTGCAGTTTTGGCTACAGATGATGCATGTGATTATCCTTTCTAGATTGCAAAAGTTATGAAGGTGAATAAAGAAAATAAAGAAGTAGTATCAATAGAAGTACATTGGTATGCAACAGATACACACCCGTTTGATGGTGTGTACAAGGCAGAGATGGTAGTTGAGAAAAGGGTTTGCAGAAAGAGAAAAAGAAAGGGTCAAAAAATAAATCGTCGCCACATTGACATATTAAAATTAGAGGAAGTTGATATACTTGTTTATGATTTCAAGATGACAAAGAAAGGCACTCTTCGCTCGAAGACTCTAGAGATTATCAAGAAGTTGCTTCCAAAAGAACAAGTTGCAAGATGGGAGTCTCCTCAACCAAGTCGTAGATCTAGAAGGAATATGACAACTGAAATGATGTGCATAGATGTAGACTCAGACGGTGCACCCATTGATAATAGAGAAGAATATGGGTCATCCACATCTTCGTCCAGCCCTTCGTTTGCAGAAAATGTAGATTCTGATGGGGTGTCAGATTCCATGGATGAATTTCAATAATTTCAAATGAAACATTTTAGATGTTTTCTATTAGTATGATGTTTGTAATTGAAACTCTGAAGGAGATTTTGAATATTTATATGAATCATTCGTTCTTGTATAGTCTAATATATGATTTTATTATGAATCACATCATAATTTATTTGATTTTATATGGTTAGAGTGGTGAAATTATTTATGGGATATTTTTGTTTGTTTAATATGCAAGTTTCACAAAATTTGTAATTTATATTTTTGAGAAATTTTTTTTTTCCAATTTAGGGGTTGATTTTAAAGCTTTTGTAAACAACAGTATGGGATGTTTGGACATGGCTCTATTTTTAACCCTGAAAAAAAAAAGGTGTATACTAGTATCAACACTTTTCTATTTAGGGGTGTTTTTTTTGCAAAAATCATCGTTTTTATGCCTAGAGTTCTCGTTCTTAGTATAAAGTTCTCATTTCATAGTATAAGTGGTTTTCCGTATATGTGCATAGATGGAAGACATAAATGCGCATATAGAGAAGAGGTATTTCATAAATGCACATTTCTGCCTTAGGTAAATGCGCATATACGAAAGGCAAAATGCGCATATATGGAAGCTCTCTTCCGTATATACACATTTTTCCTTCCTAAATGCACATTTACGGAAGGAAAAATGCGCATATACGGAAGCTCTCTTTTGTATATGCACATTTTTCCTTCCATATATGCGCATTTTTCCTTCTGTAAATGCGCATTTCCGAAAGGAAGAATGCGCATATATGAAATCTCTCTTTCGTATAAGCGATTTTCTGCCTTCCATATATGCGCATTTTTAAGAAGGCACAAATGCACATATATGGAAGAGAGCTTCCATATATGCGCATTTTTCATCTGTACTTTTACAGAAGGAAGAAATGCACATTTACGGAAGAGAGCTTCCGTAAATGCGCATTTATGTCTTCCGTAAATGCGTATATATAGAAGGAAAAATGCACATATACGAAAGCTCTCTTCCGTATATGCACATTTATGTCTTCCATATATGTGTGTATACAGAAGAGAGCTTACGTAAATATGCATGTATGGAAGATATAAATGCACATATCCGGAAGCTCTCTTCTGGATATGCGCATTTCTGCCTTCCGTATATGTGCATATACAGAAGGCAGAAGTGTGCATATATGTAAGAGAGATTTTGTATATGTGCATTTTTACCTTTCTTAAATGCGCATATACAGAAGGAAAAATACACATATACGGAAGGCAGAAATGCTCATATACAAAAGAGAGCTTTCGTATATGCACATTTATGCCTTCCGTAAATGCGCATTTACGGAAGGAAAAATATGCATATACGAAAGCTCTATTTCGTATATGCGCATTTTGCCTCCTATATATGCGCATATACGGAAGGCAGAAACGTGCATATATGGAAGAGAGATTTTGTATATGCACATATAGGGAAGGAAAAATGTGCATATATGGAAGAGAGCTTCCATGCTCTCTTCCATATATGTGTATTTTTCCTTCCATAAATGCGCATTTACGAAAGGAAAAATGCACATATACGGAAGCTGACTTCCGTATATGCACATTTATGTATTCCGTATATGCGCATTTTGCCTTATGTATATGCACATTTACTAAAGGTAGAAATGCGCATATACGAAGGAACAAATGCACATATATGGAAGAGAGCTTCCATATATTCATATTTTTCCTTATGTAAATGCGCATTTACGTAAGGAAAAATGCTCATATACGGAAACTTTCTTTTAGTATATGCACATTTCTGCCTTCTGTATATGCGCATTTACGAAAGGTAGAAATGTGCATATACGGAATCTCTCTTTTGTATATGCACATTTTTTCCTTCTATCTATGCGCATATACAGTATATACATCGGTGTATATACCATACACTAGTGTCATTGGTATATACATAGATGTATATACCAGTATAAATATACATTGGTGTATATATCAGTATATCACGGTATATATCAGTATATCAGTATATACATCAGTGCATATACGTCAATTGATAACGTATGACAATGTCATTGGTATACACCAACCAGTGTATATATCGGTATACCATAAACCAATGTATATACTAGCATATACATTGGTGTATATCCGGTATGTACATCAATGTATATACACCGATGTATATACCATACACTAGTGTATATACTGGTATACATCAAATTATATACTGGTATATACACTGGTGTATATATCGACCGATACACTACACTTGTATATGTGTATATACGACACACTACATCGTTATAGTGTATATACCGATAACATATACCGGTAACATCCATCGATGCATATACCGGTATATACATCAAAGTATATACCAATGCCCTTAGTATATTTATCGATGTATATACACGTATATACACTGATGTATATACCGATACACTACACCGGTATATACTAGTACATTGGTAACATATAACAATGTTATTAGTATATATACCGGTATATACATTGGTGTATATACCATCATATACACTGATGTATATTCCTATATATACATCAAAGTATATACCAATGTCCTTAGTAAATTTACCGATGTAACCGATATATATACCAATGTATATACCGGTACACGACACCTATATATGTGTGTGCACATACATAAGCACTTTCATAAATCTACACGTATATACAGAAGTGCTTTCGTATATGCACACGCATATATGAAAGTGCTTACGTATATGCACGCACATGTACAAAAGTGCATATTGGAAGGGCTTATGTGTATGCACGCTTATATACAGAAGGGATTACTTAAATGTGCATGCATTTACAAAAGGATTTTCATAAATGCACACGTATATACAGAACTGCTTCTATATATGCACAGGCATTTAGGAAATCACTTCGTATATGCATGCACATTTACGGAAATTTGATTTTTTGTTTTTAAAAGTAAATTATTATAAAAAATTTAAATCATAAATGTTATATAAGTATATTTTATCAGTTATTATATATTTTATTTTTAAAAATATATTTTTATATAATATTTTAATCATAATTTATATATATATATTATTTTATTAATTATTGTAGTGCTCTTTAATTATATTTTATTCTTAATAAAATTAAAAAAATTATATTTTGTATTTTATTTTCAATTTTTTTTATGTTCAATTTTTCAATTATTCAACAATTACAATCTAGACCTAACACCCAAGTCCAAAACTAAAACAAATGTACAAAACAATTTGACATAAACAATGGCTTAGTAATTTGATCAACAAATGCTCATATTTTGGAATGAAGGTTCAAATTTTAGATAGCATGGTCAACATTTGAATTTAGGGTAAGAATTATTTATATATAGTAAGAGACATTATCCTCTACCTTTATTTCAAATTTAATTGAACAAAATATTGAGTTTAAGGAGTCTAAATGATTTCATTAGAAAATACAACATAAATGGAAAAAAATGAATGTTGAAAAGTAAATTATTAATAATTTATTGAAAAGTATTTATTTATTAAAATTAAATTATTATACCACTCGTATGAAAATGATTCCCTTGAGATGTCCTATGTGTAGGTTTAATGCATAGATCTTGGTTTTGGGTTACAAGAAATTTCCTAAGGAATAAGGATTTAATTTCTTCTCTTGATCATGTCCATGGCTTGAAGACCCATTCTTAGTGTTGATAACCCCCTAATAGCACCAATATCTACACGTTAAATCCAATGATACCCTGAAAATATCCCTTGGGGTGGTTTAACATGTTGTTCTTATCTCTTTATTCTTAGAAGCTTCCTTCAGGGGATAATGCTTGGGTTACCTTCCATGACCATGTCTAGGGACATGAGACCATACCTAGTGCTCAAGAAAAGGTCCCTTGGGGTGGTTTCACATGTTGTTCATATACCTTTATTCTTAAAATCTTTGTTTAGGGGCTAATGCTTGGGTTACCTTCCATGACCATGTTTAGAGACATGAGACCATAACTAGTGTTTAAAACTCATAGTGGTTCCTATATTCCCACTCAAATTGAAACAATTGACTCAAGGGGTGTTTTGTGATGGTTCACACCATCATTCATGAACCTTGAGTGCCATAAGATAACTTTAGATCCTAAATCCTAATTTCCATCTTATGGCCATGGTTTTAACTTAATGACACCCATACCTAGTTCTAAAAAAAAATATTAAAAATGTTCATTTCCCCACTTGAAGGCTAAATATACCCTCAAGATATCATGTGTGGTGGTTCAAGGTTATTTGAATAGTCTTGGATGACTAAAATATTCCTTTAGGTCATAAGGCCCAATCCTCCACTAACCATGTCAAGGTCATCATGACATATCCCTAGTTCTAAGAATCTTCAGTAATGATACTCATGATATCCCATTCCAAAGGCTAAATATCCCATAAATAGGTCCTATGTGGTAGTTCAAGGTCTTGATCACAACCCTTAAGCCTCACAATCTACATATAGAGAATAAGGTCCAAGATCCCACCTCTAACCATAGTTAAGGCACTAAGACCCATACTTGGTGGTAAAAACATCTAAATGGTGCCCATATGCCAACTTGTAGAAAAATTATACTCACAAGAGGGCAGATTTGATGTCAGGTGTCCCATACCTAATGAAGAAAACCTCTTAATGTCACTAATATCCCCATTGAGATGTTAATGTTTGCCTTCAAAGGTCATGTTTGGTGGTTTAAGCTATCATTGTTAGCCCTTGATGTGTAGAATCTTCCGCTAGGGATTAAGACTCAAGTTTATTTCATGAATCATTTCCATAAGCTCTATACCAATACCTATTGCTAAAAACCTACTTATGTCATTTATATCCCTACTTGAAGGTAAAGGATACCATTATAGTTCGTACCTAATGGTTCGATGTGCATTGTTTTTTGCATTATATGCTTAAAACATTCCTTTGGGTTCTAAGTCCTAGGTTTTATCCCTCACCCATGTCCAAGGCCTTATGACCCATGTATATTGCTAAAAAAAACCTTATGATACTTTTATCCCCACTCATAGGTCATTTATACCCATAAGATCTCTTCTGTTGTGGTTCGAGGCATTTTTCTTGACCCTATATACTTATAGGATTCTTTGAGGGTCAAATGTTGAGGTTTCTTCCCTCAAATGATGTGTACATCCTTGAAACCTTTAACTAGTGTCAAAACCTTTCAATTCCCCCAATGTCCTTAATATACAACCAAATATTCTCTCAAGAGGTCATGTGTGGTCGTTTGATGCATCATTGTTGGTCCTACATTTATTGCTTAATCCTTGAGTTTTATCCGTCGACCATGTCAAGGGATCCTAAACCCATCCCCTGTGTTCAAAACCTCCGAATGGTGTCTATATCAATAAAAGAATGTTTTCATTGTCTATACTTGAAGCTAGTGGTCAAAATATACTAATGACATCCATATTCATTAAACACTTTAATAAGATATATAAAACAAAATATCAATCATATAATTAAATCCCTATTGAAAAGAGTTTTATGGTCACGCTTAGAATCTTAATAAATTAAAAATTCATAATCTTAATCTATTTTTCAATACTTTATTTGTAATGGGCATTTATTTATTTGTTTGAAGCAACTATAAATAATAAATAATTGTTTGAGATATTTACAAATGAAATATTTATATAATTTTGCATGATTATGTATTTATTTGATAACTTAGAAAAATAAAAAGTGGAATTCTATTATTTATAAAATAAGTGTTTTATGAATATGTTCTTTATAATGCAAATCTTTATACATAAATATTATTTCTTAATTGCTTGAATAATATAAAAAGTAAACCATTGAATTGAATTATTTAGAAATAATTATTGGTGAATTTTTTGTGTTTATGTCTCAAAGTTTTACCTTTTATTATACTTACCAGCTTAACATATATCCTTATTCTTATCATATATTATATAAGTGGTGCTCATAGCTCTACTTTAACACCACATAATATAAGTAGTGTTAATGTCACCATTTTTACCCCACATATAAGTGGTGTTAATATCACCACTCTAACACCTCATAATATAAATGATATTTGTCATACTAGAATATGGATATTCTAGTATTACAAATATCATTTATTTGATTATCTTAAGGTGTTTGTCTTTTTTTTTCATTTTAAGGGAAACATGGCCGAATTTGACATCTTAACAAGCTTACAAGTATGAGAGAAGTGTACTCTCATATGGTAAATGATTTTATGACAGTCATTCCAAATTCCAAATTCCAAATTATATATATATATATATATATATATATATATATATATATATATATAATTGGTAGCTTGTACATGGCGTCTGGATAAATAATAGTTGATTCATAATAAATGGATAATGGACAGTTATTAACTTATTGGGATACTAGAATCCATACCCAATCTAGTAATTCTACTCATTATTACATCGCCTTGTGTATGCATGATCTATTCTCTAGGTTTCGAAGATCAATAGTTTTCTTCTCTACATTCTGATAACGATACCCAAACCCAAGGCAACAGAAAGAGAAACCTGCCTCTAATTTCTTTCAACATGGGAAATGACAAAATCTCATTGGTCACAGTCTTTACAATCCTCAAGGCTTTCATCCCATCAGTTATAATAAGTTTTATGTTTTTCAAAAATATAATTTGAATTTCTTCTAATGACATTGCTGCGATATATATATGATTTGAATTTGTTATAATGACATTGTTGCACTATAACTATATATATCTGCACTATATATAGCTAATATATCTACACAGTAAGGCTCTTTAATGAAACTTATTTTTGACATTCATTGTTTTTTCTAAATAGTCATTAAGTCTTAGCTGGTATCAATATGTTTATAATGAAGAATGGGAGCAATTGTAGAAACAATAGAAATTCCCAAGAAACCCTCAACATAATTTGAGGCCAAAGAGGTTACAACCATTCCAATTTCCTTTTTCTATCACATGAAAAAATTTAAGAGGTTTTCAACTGGCTGATATTCTCGTACATTACCAATTTATTTTTATATTCAAATACTAACCCAAATCCCCTCCACGCTACACCCTCATTGTGCTTTCTCGACACATCTCTCTAATTTTTTCAGGGAGGGAGATTTAATTTGAAGCTATGTGCAGCTAAATACTTTTGTTTCTTATATACATCTAAAGTTTTAAATTTGTTAACAACTTCATCATTCAAATATAGATTATTGAATAAAAAGTTGTTATGAAAAGGTAAATTTTTTTATAAGATGAATGGCACAATTTGGATTAAAACGTTTTTGAAGGAACCAGATATATACCCGAAACCCCCCCCCCCCCCAAAAAAAAAGCTCCAAAATTACAATTAAAACAAATTCTGAGGCTGCTTGGAGTGACAATATGCCATTACACTGATTTATTATTTTCTTGGTCATTTCAGCCATTAACATTATTTGGTAATTCAACCATTTGTGCTATCTTGTTTCATTAACTCCAATCTATCACACTAGCTACCAGTATTATGAGGATTTTTCAATGTTTTATCATGCTACTATTAACATTATAATTGCAAACCTTACAAAATTTGCAAGCAGATATATTGTTCTTGTGCAAAAATCAAAGAAAAATTAAATGAAAGGACAACCGAGAAAACTTAAATGAAAGATTAACCAATATAATACAATGATCTAAACGTCTGAAAGAGAAATTATAGAGCATCATAATAATTAATTCCCAGTTCACATACCTGCAAACTCATCTCATTTAAGATTACAATTCAGGGACATGTAAAAAAAAACTAATTATTTAATATGTTTTTTATTTATTTAAGATAAGATAATTCTTCCATAAAATAGTGATTTCATTATTAAATTTAAAGAGATTAGTTGATATTATCTATTCATATTGAATTCTATATCATTGTTACATTATAACATTATAGAAGAATCCATAATCTCACTAGTCAATCCTATGATAGAAGCATACACATGTAACGAAAATAAAAGCATATAAGTATCAACTCATCCACTATTTTCAAAAGCGGTGGCCGCTAAAACCTACAAATGGAGGGAATGATTTTTTTTTATGCACATAAGGTTTTGTTATCAAACAAATAATAGAAAGATTCTCAATATCCATTGCATTTTATCAATTTTTCTCCTGCCACTTCAACTGTGTTCAATCCAATCGATTTTCGCTGATGTCGTCAGCATATACACATAAATCCCTTGATCTAACATCAATCCAACTCTGCTTCTCAGGTTACATACGCTTGACTGATCAAAGCATAGTGCTTGACATCTTCCTCTATGTTTTCCTAGGATGGGTTGGGATCGATCTGAACCAACAATAACAAATGTCCCAAACTGGCTAAATCGCAAGGGATAGTGAGGACCCCAATATGATTGATTCCAAATTCCTCTTCAATATCTGCATGTATCTTTTCCAACAAAAAATGGCTTCTCAGTACAAAGTAAAATCCTTGGTAAATTTGATGAAATCGTCAAAATTAGAACGCTTAAAAATGTAGACTTTCCCAACATGATTTGGTTAAACCAAGAAGCAGTGATGATTTCAATCTCGTAGATACCCATGTAAAATTGTTGCTAGAGAAAATACTGACAGAAAACATAGATTGGTATCAACATTAACCCTCTATGGATTACTCTGGAATCATTTCCAGAAATGAGAAGAAGAATAGCCGGAAATCAATATAGTCCAATGACTATTATGCATACTGCAACATATTTACATCCTCCTACTATCCTCGTGGGCTCGCGGGCTCATATTTTGTATTCTTCCACTTCCATTCTTCAATTCGAAACCTACATTGTTTTTTGAAAGAGGTTTGGGAAAATGGAAGGCGGTCAAGAACATTTGAATTTTGAATTTGAAATTTATGTTGTATTTAATGATATATACCATGCTACCAATGTAGCTGGCCCTCGATATTATGCAAACGGTGAAATGACATTAAAGAATGGAGCCGTCCTCGGGCATGGACATACCACATGGATGCGAAATGAGATTAAAGAACAGAGTCGTCGTCGGGCATGGACATACCAGATGGATGAGAGGTGCCATGAATGATGCTACCCCATGGAGGATGGCGATCCGTAGGATTGGATCATATGCAAACCATGGCATGGCCATACCCCTGACAGAGTCTTAAAGGCTCTACATTGGGGTGCATAGCACTCACCATGCAGCTTCGGCATCTGCACTTTCCCGATGATGTACTTTGCAGGTGTTGACAGGACGGCCATTTACGGGATGTCAAAATATGTAATGAAATATTGGTGGTGTCAGGGTGTGTCTTTCTTCACCCTTACGCTTATTTTATTGACCACTACAACAGCATATTCTAGTTAAAGTTTTTCTAGATTATTTATTTTAAAATTTTAATAATTTCAGGTAATGTTTTTTTACAATACTTTTTTAAAATAAGTAAAAAAAAGTTACAACTAGCAATTGCTTCAAGAAGGTGCAATAATACGTCGATAGGTTGTTTTTGGATAGGAAAAAGAGATTAAAAAAGAAACTAAAAATGAGTTTGTACATACCTAGCATTGTACCTTGAGAAAATTGACTACAAGTTTTGCACGGAAGGAAAATGAAGGACCAACTATAAGAAGCAAGTTTTGCAGGGAAGGGAAATGAAGGTCTAATTGTAATAAGGTGTATCAGGATAACATAAATAGTTACATGAATATTCACATCACAAATAAGCAACCAGTTTCCGATGGATTCCATTACTGGAAAGTAGGATACGTTGGTTTTCTTGTTTTTTATTTAATTTAGATGATTCTGCTTAAAGTAGATATAAAATCTTCAAGAGACAAACTGCTCACCTCCAAGGAAAGTCACCCTCTAATTCAAAAGTATAATTCCAAAGTTAGCCACCAGAGGGAAAAAATTTCACCTCTTAGTGCAAGGAGCCTCTTAAAACCAACTATTTAAGAATGCAACCTTCAACCTCATTGACTTCTCTTTTCTTAAACAAATGAGTGATAACTTCATTTAGTATTCTAAACAAAAACACACCAAAAGAGAAAATTTCCAACCTAGGAGGCACACAAAATCTCTCATCTAAAAAAAGATATAAATCACTCACTTGGATATGCAATCTATCACCTTAAACCAATGAATTACTCACTTTGGAGGTAAGCAAGCTCTCAACCTCAACAAATTGGTAGCCTGGTAATTAAGCTCAACTTTTATGTTTTATAATTGTCTCTTGTTGACTTGGTTTTTATAATAAAGCTCCCTGGAAACTTGTCCAAAATCTCCATGTGAATACCGATCCCTTGTCAGAGATAATTTCCCAAGGTATTATACCGTTCAGTCGCACTACCTCATTTATAAATACATGTGCAATGTCCAACGCCTAATAAGTAGCTTTTACTTGAATGAAATGTGCACTATTAGTTAATGTATCTACTCCCACGAATATGGAATCATGCCTCCTAGAGGTCATTGACATCCCAACGATAAAGTCCATAGATATTACCTCCCACTTAGACTCAGGGATGGCATGGGGATGTAATTGTCTTATTGGGTGGTGATGCTCAGCCTTCACAAGCTAACATTCTAGGCATATTGCTACGAAGTCTACCACATCCTTCTTCATATCATGCCAGAAAAATAGTGGTTTTAGATTTGCATACATCTTCATCATCAATTGATGGGCCATATATGTCCCTTGACGGTCTTTCGAGAGAATGAAATTTCATTTATCCTCGTTTGTAGGAATGTACATACGTTGGTTTTATCTCATTAATCCATCATTATCCATCGTATATCCCTCAAATTTAGGGACCGCCACCACTCCCCTTTCTATTCATGTTTTGACTTACTTGTACCAACTATCTGCTAGCTGCATCTTTAGGACCTTCTCCCGTAAATTTGTGGTAAGTGGCCATATTGAGAAGATATAAGGTCATCGACTCAATGCATTTGCTGCCTTATTCATTATCCCCTTAACGTACAAGATTTTGAAATCATAGTCACTCAACATATCTGACCGTCTCTTTTTCCTCACATTGAGGTTACTCTAAGTAAAAATATATGGTAGCCGATGTTGATCGGTCTTCAACTCAAATTTTCTACTGATTAAATAGTGTTTCCATACTTTCAAAGCATCTACTATTGCTGGATGTTCCAGGTCATGTGTCGCATAGTTCTCCTCATGCGATCTAAGTTTCCTAGAAGCATAAGAAATTGGCCTACCGTCCTACACTAATACTCCTCCAAGATCTTCTTTAGATGCATCAATACAGACCAAAAAGTCTTGCTCCATGTTAGACACCTTCAAGATCAAGGTTGAGGTTAATAATTCCTTGAGTTTTCTGAATGCTTTCTCACAGGGTTTGGACCAAACAAAGTTCCTATACTTGTTTTTTAGTTCAATGATAGGTCCTGCAATCTTTGAAAATCCTTCCATGAATCTACGATAATACCATTCTAGTCCCATGAAGCTCCTCACTTCATGTACATTTGTCGGTTTCGACCATTCTAAGATCGCCTCAATATTGGACGAATTGAGTGGTATGCCATTTCCTGAGATGACATGTCCTAGATAATGAATCCTTGCCTAGAAGAAAGAGCATTTGGACAATTTCACATACAGTTTATGCTCCCCTAAACATCTCAGAACCATCTTCAAGTGCTCTTCATGGACCTCATCATTCTTTGAATAATCAAAATGTCATCCAAGAATACCTAAATGAATTTGATCAAATACTTTCGAAATACTCCATTCATTAGGTTCATAAAGACACCTGGCGCATTCGACAGTCCAAATGGTATGACAACAAATTTGAAGTGGTCATACCTCATTTTAAATGTTGTCTCGGGAATGTCTTATTCACTTATCCTCAACTGATGGTATCCAAATCTCAAATATATTTGTGAAATATTGTCGCCCCTTTCATTTGATCGAACAAATAGTGTTAAAAAGGGGACCAAGTTTATTAGGGATCTAGGAATTATGAGATTAATTTTTTTTTTAAAAGAGAGAACATAAATAAGATATTTAATAATTAAGAACTTAAATAAATTGCGAGGAAACAAAAAGATACATTCTAATTGCTTCTTGATTCAAGAAACTTCTTTTATTTGGGACTGACTATTCATTGAGGTTGTTGATCTATCTTTATCATTCCAATGAAAACCGATCTACTCTCCTCTTTTTGAATTTCCTCTCTGGTCATAACCCTCTAAACCTAAAAAGAGAGACATAAATCCCTCCCTTTAAAATATTCTAAGAATATAAGAATGAAGGGTATATGGAGGAGCTTGCAAAGGAAAGGCTACTTGCTTTCCCAAAAAGGTTTGGCCTGGATTACCATCTGAGTACTCACTTACCTAGACACCATTTTTTCTCCATGCCATGCTTCTATTCTCCCTTACCTTTGTTTTGCTCACATTTAACTCTCCTTACTCCTATGCATTTCTTATATTTCTTTCACTAATGCAGAGGATAAATGTATTTGATAATCACATTTCAATTGTTTTCCTCCACGCCACATCCAATGCTTTCAATATCTCGACTTCAACATACAAGTGGTTGTTGATGGCTAAGTGACAAGTGAAAACCATTCAATGACATGGTAAAACAATGGAAAACATGGAAATTTGTGACTAAGGTATTTGTGGGCATAGGGTCAATGATAGACAGAAGGTAGGTGGTGACCAAGGTGTGATTTGGCACATGAGTACAACATGTGGCCCAAAATGAAGCGAAGGACTTAGATGAAGATGTGCATTGAAGAAAATTCCACTCTATCACACAATATAATGGGAAGGTGTTCCGACATATAAACACTAAATAGATTGTCCACCTAATCCATGTGAGATAAACATTGAAGTGCAAAATTCAAAAAATGAGGATGAATGGGATAGGATCTATTGATGATTGTAGATTGGACTTACAAAGTTTGTATCTTGAGCCACACATGGTCAAATCAGGCATAGGAAGACTTAATGGAGCATTACTGATTTTAGGTATGCGATGACATGGCCCATTCAACAACTTTTGCATTGCATGTGGGGTCCACCTTGGATTCAAAATAACATGTCTCATTTAAATAAAAAATCAAATTTTTAAATGTTTCAAACATCAGTTCTTTCCTTTATCCAAGAAATGCTTGAAAACAAAATCACAATCATATGTATTTCAATGGGAACCCATATTATTTCAGCTACTCGATGACCAATCAGTCACCATGGAGGGTCAATTATCTCATTTACAAAGGAATTTGTGAATGCCTTATGCTATACTTAGTGCATGAGAAAGAAATCATGAAATTTTGTGGGGTTGTCCATGGTTTCATCCCAAAAATAATATGGCAACTCAAATTCATAAAAAGTGATTTTTCTCATCTCCCTAAATAAATAATATGTTAAAAATTGGTTAGCAATTTATGAGTTCACCCCACCATTATTCACATTGCATAATAGATCAAACACTTCAAGGATACCATCAAAAGCTAAAATGACCATTTTAGACCATTCAAAGCTAAACCGATCATTTTGGCCCATTCAATTCAGATGTAAAGGAATAAGCACACTTTTTTTTGTCCATCACCATCACATTCATTCAGAAAACGACCACATGAAAATACCAGATAATTCCCAACACCTCCCATCATCGAAGTTGTGCACCATTCAAGATATTGAAACTACCTTTAATCTCATACCATAACAATGCATTCCTCATCATTTGTGCACACACATAAAGAGTGTGAATCTGCACCAGACCCTTGAGCCAACAAGTATATAGCCCAAAGAAACCACATTATGCCCACCAAAATGATATTTTAACCATGGGCCACAAATATCATCATAGCTCTAGTCTAGTCGAAGAAGTGCCACCACACCACGACAATGTGTCATTGTGTGGTATCACATTGGTCAAGGTTGAGAAGCAGTGACACGAGAGTCGAGCCCTCCATACGTAAAAAATGCTCATTGTTCCACTGACGTCTTCCTTACCACACCCATGGCATGGCCCTGCCAGGCCCCATATTGCTTTGATGACATGTTACCTTATCCTTAAAACGCCAGGTTGTCTTGATGATGTGTTACCTTATCCTTAAAAAAGATAGGTTGTCGAGATAGATCCTAAATTATTTCCAATTTATTAATGTCTTTGTTTCACACAGAAATCTAAAATTGAGAAGGAGATCTCTGCAAGAATTAGGAAATTTCCTTTCAGTCCAATCTGAGAAGTGGCTATCTACTAATATTAGTATTAGTTTGTTATGATAAAAAAAACTGAATCCCTTATGACATCATCAAACTATTACTCGGATGTTGTAACGGTGAACAATTTATTCATATTCCAGCATCAAAACCTCAACAGCTCATGTATTTCTAATAAGGCTAATAGAACCCATTTTAGCTTTGTTGGAGAAAATGCAACTAACTCGAGTGTGTAGATTCATATATGCTATAGAGGCATATTAGTATGACTAGTTGTTGTTATACCAATTGTGTTCTCTCAGTTGGTCAATACACACAAAATATATCACTATAGATGACAATATTTAACCTCACACAAAATACAGAATAGATCCATACTCTAACGATTTCTTAGAATAGATCCCTGCTCATGGTCCTTTCACAAACTTGTGGAAGTTGGGTTGTGGTTTTCCAAACATGTCCTATATGCATAATTTAAAACTACATAATGTAAAACTAGTAACAATAAAATGTCCCTAAGACTAAAATCCATATTAGTCCTTGATGCAATGCAATTATCATGCCAAACGTTATAGCCACAAAAGTACTAAACAACACTGGAAACATGCAAACTTAATAACAATGATTTTGAAAGCTATTAAAAAGTTAAAAACCATAGAACATGCCAGACAACGCTTACTCCTCCATACCTATGAGAACAAAAAATCACATATTGAAAATGGCTCATAGAAGAACTATAACAAAAAATATGCGCATGTTATCTGTCTTACAAACCAAAATCTAGCATTTAATCCTGCCATGTCCATGATAAAAGGAAAAAGAGACGTCTTACAAACCAAAATCCATTATTTACTCCTGGCATGTCCATGATAGTAGAAAAAACAGACGTCTTACAAACCAAAATCCAGCATTTACTCCTGTCATGTCCATGATAGCAGGAAAAAGAGACGTCTTGGAAACAAATGGTAAAAAAGCCATCACTGAATTCTCACATGTCATCTAATTCAAATGCCAAAACCCTGCCATATCCATGATATGGCAGGAAAAAGGGATGTCTTGAAAACAAACGAAACAAAAAAAAAACACCACAAAATTCTCACTCATCTAACTCAAATACCAAAACCCAGAACTATAGCATCCTAATAGAATATTGCAGAACCCAGACGTTCATCATTTTGTACCTTCCAAATGTAAGCTAACATTTATTCAACAAACTGCATCATTTTTCTGTGAAACCCTTGCAATCGCTAGTATCAAAACTTTGTTGGAATAATTTAAAGTTGGAAAAATGCTCCCAAGAGTTTAGTTCAATTGCAATCACCACAAAATTTATCTAGAGCAAAACAAAAACCAAGCACCTATTTCTATATGTACAAACCAAGCACATCGTTGAAGTCAACAAAATAATATATCAAGAAAACCAGGGACATCGTAAAAGTCAACAAAATAAGATATCAAGAAAACAATTGTGTAATTTTTTTTGATTTGGACAAGTTCCAACAGTGTACACAGATAACAATATCCTCAATGGACAATACATATAGCCTAAAACTACAGGACACAAGCAACCCAATTTACATTTTTTACCTTTTTTGGCTCATTTTGTTGAGCTAAAACTACAAAAGCCAAGTCTATCTTGATCTTTTTCATGAGGGAATATCTTTCAAAACATTTACAACCTTCATATGCTACAATTTTGCTTTTGTTATCTTCACTCCAATAGGTTAATCCTACATAAAATAAGCTACTTTCTGCTCTTATATAATGCAGTTCTCTGCTTTAAACTGGTAGAGGGCTTCAAAAATAGGAAGAGTACAGTTACTGTTAGAACTCCAAAAATGATTTTGACTTGCACTCAAACATTCTGAGATGAAAAAAACTCAAAATCTGGATGCCTGACTCTTAGTTGCTTCAACCAGGAATGAGCAGAGATTTTTTAACAGAAACTAAGAAAGGTTTTTTATAAAACAGGTTGTGCACAGCCATTCATTACAAATTTAAAGCAGGAACAGAGAGTTCTTGCAGTTCAAAAATGCTGCTAACAAAACAGGTCCATGGAGATGACCAAAAAACCCCACAAAGGGAGCTTACAAAACAACTAGTGCCTGGGGTAGTGTATACCCTGATAAACTGCTTGCAAAGTAAAAGACAATAAAACATAAGAACATTTTTAAGAAATAACATATCAAGGATTTCATGTGGGATTCATGGGATGAACCACTGATTCCTCCTCCATGGGGTGCGCTGGAGCTACTGGGGTTTTGAATGCCTTGCTACACTGGTTCATGGTGATCAGGCGCTGGAGATCTTCCTGAATTCTATCAACCTTACCCATCATCTCCCTGAGTTTGCTCTCATTGTTGTCGATCCTTGCATCATGATTACCGATTTGCAGAGATGTATAACTTACTACTTCACCCATGCTCTTGACTTCCTGTACTATTTCCTTATTATCCATAATGCCTATGGCCATCATCTCGTAGAGTTGCCTAAGATTCTTCTTTAAATCCATAATGCCAGTGTTTTCGTTAGCCTGAGACATTCTACCTTGTCCAGGAGAAATATCGATATGGGAACAATTGCTATGAAGAGCACGGATCGAACCTGCAATCACACAAGCCTGATTCTCAACGGAGAGACCACTGATTATATACTTTAGAGTATTTAGCTCATGCAGAAAGGAATCACACTCGACCTTACTTCGATAGGTTAAAGTGCCCACTGGACCTTCCTTCCACCCTGAGCAGTGACAACCTAGAATCGAATTTTTCTCAGAAATAGGGGACTAATCATCAGACAGGAGACCATGGCCGAAATCAATGCTTGCAAACCACGGTGAAGTGCCAGAAAGGGTGCTGCAAGAACTAGAGGAGAAGGCTGCGAGGGCAAGCCTTTCCTTCACGAATGTCCTGGTGAGAGGGAGAGCTTCCCAAGGAATTTCCTTCAACCACCCTTCATCTACACTTGCTATGACATCCAAGAGGATGCGCTCGAGGGAAATTACATAACAGACAGAGCCGAGGCCAGGAGAAAAATGAGTTTGCATGCAGCTTCGAGGAGAAGACATGGTGGTGGGAGCGATAGGACTTGGAAGTGCGAGAGGAGGGGGAAATTAACTCGGGGGATTTGAGCCATAAATCCTACATTGTCCGAGGAGAGGTGCAGGCTGAGTGAATTCCATGCGGTGGGGGTGAGTAAACAGGCAGGACAACACCTGTAATGAGGAGACCCTTCGGGAAAGGGCACGAGGTGGGAGCCAGCTGTGGAGGGAGAGCGCGAAGCGGCATGGGGAGTATGAAGGAATAAGTTGAAAGGAGGTATAAGGGAGGTGGGTGTGGAATGAACAAGGGAATGGTAAAATGAAGAGATGGAGGGATAAGGAGAGGGGGGTATGGAATGATAAATGATGGGGGGATAAGGTGTAAGGGGGAGGGGAATGTTGTGGAAGCCTTTGGAAGGGGCAAAAAACACTTCAAGGAATGGAAAGTGGGAGGACCACATGCCATGAGGAAGGGGACAATAGCCCTGACATGCCATTAGGGGATGAATTTGAGGAAAGGAGCTTGTCCATTCAGGCTAAAATGGCCTTGAGGGAGGGAGACCCCCATGTTTGCCAAGGCATCCGCTGCTGGGTTATTGATGCGAAGAATGTGAAAGAAATCATAGGAATTAGACATGAGAGGATTGGCTTTGTCGTATAGGCAACGATAGTTAATTGAGCCTGTGATGTATCCATTCACCATCTGGAGAATAAATTGCCAAGAGTCTCCGAAGATCGCAATCTTGTGCAAGTTTTTGCTGGCTAAGGATTGCAGTCCCTGTAGTAGCACCAACCACTTGGCCTTGTTGTTGGTTCTATGACCAAGGCCCCAAGCAAAGGTTTGTTCAACATGTCCTCTGGGATCCAAGAGAATCCCCCCCGCACCTGCCACCCTTGGGTTGCCTTTCGAGGCGCCATCAAAGAAGAAAGCGTAGGAGTTTCTGTCTCTCAACCAGGCTTTGAAATCACTGCTGGTTAATCTTATTTCCCAAGGAAAGGATCTGATAGGTTGGGCCGCACTTCTTTTAGAAATATTGAACTGAAGGGAGCTCACTTCTTTTAAGAAATTTTTACACCAAGAAGAATAAGGCTCGGGGATGAGCAGAGCTTAACAGAGCTAAAAGTTGTTGATAAACACTCCCAGCAGAAGTCCAAAGACTTTATTGCAATTTGTATGTAGCAAGTCCAAATGGTGGAAGAATTATGCATTGGGAATCCTTAGTTTGGTATTGGAAAATTCGGTCCCAGAACCAGATTCAGTATCACCTTGCCCAATCTCATTCTCTGCAAAAAATTTGAGATCCAAGAGTTAGCATCATAGGACCAACCCCAATTCTATAGGAAAATTCATCTACCCTAGATGAAGAAATTATCTAATGAAATGCAATGTGCAAATTCATAGGCCCAACCCCAATTCTATAGACAAATTCATCTAACCTAGATGAAGAACTTATCTAATGAAATGCAATGTGCAAAATATATTTTCCAAAGTTCTTTGGTAGTAGTGTGACTATTGTGTCAATTTATATATCTGAACCGAGAAGACAATTTATATACACAACATAAAATAAATCTATATTACAAAACTAAGTGATAAATAGAATCCAATAAAGGCTTATAAAAGTAGATATTAGAACATGAGCAAAGATGCATCATGTTAATTTTAGAAAAAAGAACTCCAACATAAGACAACTTCGTTACTAGGTTTTACAGTATTCAAAATTGCCTTCAAAGATGTAGCAATATAATGCTATAAGGAAAACCAAATTGTGTCGATAGATATTTGCTATACCAAAGCACAAAAATGCTTGAACAAACATCAATAACACAACATATAGGCTGCAGTAACAAACAAATTTTTTCTTTTCAAAAATTCTATGTCACGTTTAGTAAGATATGTGTTTATTACAGCACCATACTTTTCCATTTGCCTCTCTGACTTCATTAGTACATATATCTACAAAAGAACTGAGGTTATACAATGAAATTTTGATCTTTGAAAGGAAAAATGTGACACATGCCTTGCATTACTTGGCTCGTTTTTTTACATGATCACTCATGCTAGAGTCTTCCTTCTATGCTTCCTCTATTGGAAAATTTTCTTTGAAAGAGTGACTTCCTCCAGTCATAAATATCTACTTCATGCGAGTCTTCCTTTTGTGCTTTCTCCATTGAAAATTCATCATCAAAAGAAGCTTCCTCCAGTTGTAAATAACTGTCTGTATTTTGTGGTCCACTAATGTTATTTACATGGAAATTCAAATCTTCATCGATATGGATTGAAGATCTTTGATTAATTCATACTAATGTGGTTTATATTGTTACTATTGTAATATTGTTATAGAAGAAAAGGGTATAAAATCACGGATTCACACTCATACTAATGAGGTTTATATTGTAATATTTACAGAAGAAAATAATACCGTACCATTTTTTGTTCTTTCTGGTTGGATAACATGATGTCACTGGGTGACAATTACAAAAATACTTTCTTAGTAACCTTAAAAAACTGCAAGGATTTGACCAACTTTGGCTCAAATTATTTGAAATGAAATGAAATTTAATAGACCACATTTTTTACCATCTTTTGCTCAAAGTACCTGGAATGAAATGAAAATTCTTAGTCTACACTTAAAATGCCATATAGATTCAAGTCTCATAGGTCAATTTATTTTGCAATTAAAGATAAAGGGCACGTTGATCTCTTATGCAAATAAGGGCAACATATTTAGGCTATTTTAGAAGCTCACTATATTATGATTGGCCATATAGTTGCAAACACAGCTCCCTATATGATTTTAGTGAATGATCCTTCCTCTCAATAATCAAATTTCTCAAAATAGGGGTATCAAGAAATATAAATGAATTGTATTCCACAGTGTAAAATGACATATGAAGTACTTGAGAAAACTCCATTTTATCATGCCAAATAGTTAGTCTTTAATTGTGGCAATGCAGCAATTGCAGCAATGGACTAAGGAGATAATGGGGAAAATGCTAGCTTGGTTAACTATAAGGAAAACATTACATGCGACTCTTTTGTAAAAATGTGCCATAAAGAGATACTAAGAAAGTTGAAATAGAAAAACACACTAGCTTCTCATGCGTTGAAGTAAAAAAACTCCCTAGGTTTATATAAGATATTCTTGCAACTACATCTTGGGAAACCTCATATTACAACTCCTATGTATAGAGATTTACAAATCGTCGATAATGGTCCAGCGAGACTCACCAATCTCTAAAGGATCACACTGTCATAGGAATAGTTCCACCAGCCTCCAGAATCAGATGCTCAGTTGTGAATTACCAGACAAGCCATACCATTAGATAAGAGTGAAATTATAGCCCAATCTCAAGTCCTTCCAAGCATCAGTGTTTACAGGATTACATATATATTGCATTTCTTGCATGAATAGATATTAACTATGCATCTTCTCCAAAACTGTCTCTAAAAAGAACCATTAGATTTTGTACCACAAAAGGAATTTCATGTGGTTATTTTATTGTTACTGGCCATTGTGATGAACAACACACTTGAGAAAATATGGTTACTTGAAATAGAGTCTCAAGCTTGTCCCTAACAAGGCAATACTCCTGTTTCATTTACTCCAGACATTGGAGGCAGCTACAAAAAAGGAAAATATAGGACTACTATTAAGTTAAATCTTCAAACACTTTAGCATCGTCGTCCCTTAGGCGAATAGAAGGCTACCTCACGTTGTGAACTAAAACCGCCACTTTTCACATTGTCTATTGGTCGCTGGTTATGTTTTGTCCCTTGGTTTTTGTTATAGTCTGGTGATTTTCTGTGATGAGTAGAAAGGGGTACACACCAATCGACCTATAAAGTTCCCATTTGTTCTTTCCCATCTCCTTTTTTTGTGTTCGCCTATCTTCGGATTTGTACTTGGTGTTGTGCATTGTGGGCACATGGAGACTACCATAGTGAGATGCTTGTCAAATATTGCATGCCCACAAACATCACTATACAGTTATTCCCACTCCCATGGTTTGAGATATAGCTATTCCTGTGCCCATGTTTTAGTACAGGTTTTTTTTTCTTTCAGTAAGCGAACCCTAGATTCTGAGATATATAGCACGTCTGGACCAGCCCCATCGCCAACCCAGGAATAGATTAAAGATAAAACTTACATCAATCAATTTTAGCACGAACAGTCTTTAAACGTGGATATGTATCTATTGAAATAGTGAGATTCTATATATTGGGGTCTAGTCATTTGTCCAAAGATTATAGATGATTCCCATGATTATAGCCAGAAAAAATACAAAAAAATGTATGTTTATACTGTTCTATGATTGGTAATGTGAAAAAATCTAAATTTTAACCTGTTTAAACCACCATGATTGAAATTGTATATTTCTATCATTCATTTCCCATTTTGATTATTCAAAAACCTAATTAATTAGAACAATTCCACAAATAAATTCCTACTGAAATCCTCTTTCCCAAAAGCGGAACAATATAAATGCACTTTATCCCAGGCCAAACTGTCTGTAATGAAATATATACAACCAGTTGTAAAAATTGTTATACAATATTGCACTTTATCCCAGGACAAAACTGTATGTAATGAAATATTTACAACAAATTGTAAAAATTGTTATACATTAGATAATGGGTATCCAAAATAAGTTAAATAACTTATATTAAATAACATTTAAGAGTTATTTTGAAAAGTGGATGTAGTTGAATATATACAGTCGAAGTGTTGCGCATCTAAAAATGTATATACTCATTTAATTATTCTCAGTTTCCACTTACCAAAGAATAGCCCCATGCTCCTTAGATACTTCATATAATAACAATGATTTTATTACATGGATTAATTTATGGTTGAACAATGACCCTTGACGATTTGGTTCAGCAATGATCCCTGAGAATTTACTCCAGGTAAAGAAAAACTCCACTTTCGGTGCCGACAAGCCAAAAAAAATTGCCAATTTATTGCAAAAACAACCTTTGCATCCAAAAATACCACAGGAATAAACGCCTTAGCCTAGTTTTCCCATTCTTGAGCCCTTTATTCTTTTGTTTTTTCTTTTACAAAATATACTCTATAAATATATAGAGCCTGAACATTTATGTATATATATCTATATATATCGTTAGTGTTAGTGGGTCTGTGTAATCTGCAGTGAAGACTACTACAGTAGATCATGATTGTGGCTTCATTTATAGCTAAAAAAAGCTACATGAGGTTGGGGCCACCTTCATGAATGTACACGAAATGAAAGGCATGGCCAAGAACGAGGAGCGTACAGGCAATCCTTGGCCTTGGATTGTGAGAGACGCCACAAAGGTCCACCCACATTTTTCACGGAGAAGGTCATCTCCCTAATGGGATTCTTGGGTAGAAATCAAGGGCAATAAAAATATTCATTTATTAGAATAAATTTGAGATGCATATGTAGATCTAGTTACCTTCATTGCAGGTGACTATTGGGTACCTCAATCTTAGTAATGGGGCTACTCCTTAACACCAAACTTCTCATAAGAAAATGCATACAGTGAATCAAATCTGTCAATTCAACGCCCCAAAAATGAATTCTACAACACCACAAGAAACCCTTTTTAAGAATCCAGGCCTTGACCTCGCATAAAAAACACACGAACCCAATTCAAAACCAGGTCCATACGACCCAAATTCATCAAGAAACCAATTTTAAAAGTCCATGCTTTGACCCCTTTGGAAAAAACTCAGGAACCCAATTCAAAACATAGTCCATTCGATCCAAATTCGATGGATTCTAAGTAGCTTACCAGAAATTCAAGCTCCCTGGAGAAAACCCTCCCTCAAACGCCCTTGATGGCAACCCTTCTCTGCCTGTGGTCACATGGGGAAGGATTTATCATGGCTTGCGAAGGATCTATGGGGTTCATAGACTTCTTGGGGTTGTTCAAGCTATGGGTATCGAAGTACAAGGAAAAAACATACTGTGCAATAAATGGATGACTGAAAAAAATGCAGACTCCATCCTCTGACCAACTTCAAAGGCACTTCATGGCTCTGGACCCCTCTTTGCGACGAAATGACCAACTTCAGATTCACTTCATGGCTCTTGAGCCCTCTCTACGATGAGCAGAAATCACCGGACTATAGTAGAAACAAAGCACAAGCAATATTTAGCATGTTGCAGATCATTTAATGCAGCTGCAGCAAGCTTGATGATCGTTGGATCTCGAGCAGTTCAAGATCCAATGGTCATTAAGCCTGCTGCAACCGCATTAAATGCTCTACAACATGCTAAATATTGTTTTCCCAAATCAAAGCAAAAAATGTGAAACGTGGTGGTTTTAGTTCAGAACACATGGAAACGCTTTCTATTCAAGTATGACCATGGTATAGTGCTTTAAAACCCAACTTCAAAGAGAAAAACGTCTGGCGTAAAAATCTTAAATCAATGATAGTAAGAGATATAAGAGCGTAACATTCCAACAAAAAAAAAAAAAATCAAAGAAAGGAACATACCCAAAACGAAAAACTTCTCTCTCATAGAAATTTTGAAATTAGAAAAAGAGCAAAATCCAAGAAATATAAGCTGGGAACATACCCAAAATGAAAAACTTCTCTCTCATAGGAATTTTGAAATGAGAAATTGAGCAAATCCAAGAAATATAAGCTGGAACATACACAAAGTGATAAAGTTCTCTCTCTTATAGAAATTTTGAAATGGCAAGCTGAGAAGCTAGAATCATGTAATTTCTGGAATGTCTAATTTCAGATCCACATTTGGACAAAGTTATTTCACCTACACGATGTCACAAAATTAACAGATGAATGCACTATGCACTTAACTGCTCATGTTTTTCCTGTAATGGAATATGTAATGTGAATGTATTATCAAGAATAATGTATATAACCGGTTACATTCCTGGTTTTAGTTATATGGCTGGTTGAGCTAGGTATTTCACTATACATGAACGAAGAAAAAAATCATATATTATATTATAGTAAGTTTAACAAAAATCTCCAATACATCTAAGCACGGAATGCTCGCCATTAATGGTGGATATACACCATAAAAATACAACACCAATTGATCCTGGCTCTGGGCATTTACTTAACAAAGCCACGGCCAAACCGGCTAGCCGAGTTCAACACTGATCCATTCTAGCTACTTGAATTCATATCAATACAATCATAGCCATTCTAGTTTCCGGTGTAATAATCCTTTCCACCCTACAAAGAAATATCACTTCTTCCCAGAGCTGTGTTGGACTAATACCTCTAGAGCATGCATCAGCCTCAACAAACCCAACAATCTAGCTCTTGCACCATTCATGAGTCCCCTCTCACTTTCTATATTCTTGATAAGCATCACTTTCGCATCTATGCAAAGACCAATCTGATCAGTAGCAATTCCACTCTTCAGCTTAATCTTTGCATTTTTTTGACTTTATCCTTGGCAGTAAAAGTAACGATTTCCTGCTCCATGTTCTTCAGTCTCTCATCATTCACCCTCATAACATCTTTATTCCATGGATATAATATAGTCACAGACTCATCTTTGGTCATAGATGGACCAAGACAGTTAAACAATTTGGTCCTCTTCTTTTGGTCCCACTAACCTCTTCTTATTTCTTTCAACATTTCTACTAGTTCTCTATCTGAGTGCTTAAAAACATGCGTTAATTCGATCTGCTTGTAAAACTCTCATTCGAGCAATCTGGCTGGAAGGCAAAGAACTTGTCTAGGTTCTGAGGCTTCACCCATGGAAGTTGGAAGAAATACCCTATCACCACAAGTTACAACCCACCCCACATCTGTTTTTGGTTCAATGCCTCCCTCAGTTCATTGACAACAAAATTCAATTGATAAAAAAACTCCCCATCAATCATGCTTATCTCATCTATAATCAATGCCTTGGCATTCAACCATATGTTAACATTTTTCTCTCTCCTTTCAATCATTATCAACAGCTTTTCCTTAGTTGACGTATCACATGGTGGATCTCCATAAAAGGAATGCAGAGTCATGCTATTCAAATGGCATGCTGCAATACCTGTTGACGTTGTTCCTTCAATATTTTTACTACAAAATCAAGAAGCTAGCTCTTACCGGTGCTTGCAGAGCCTGTTACAAAGACAGATTGTACTCTTGAAATAGCCTCCAGAACTGTCTTATGTTCATCAAATAACATAATGTATCCCTTCGACGAGGCCTCCAATATTCTCTTGGATAGATCGGTAAACCCTTCGGATTCTTGGTCCATTTTAACGTGTGATTTACTCTGACTTTCCTGTGATTGTTTTTTCATCGGCTGTTTTTTTTCATCCCTCTGAATTAGGCTTATCAGAATGGCCCTCGGATATTCTCACCACCATGGCTTCTTTTTGTTCTCGTCGTTTCCTGCGCTTGGATTTTTTTGGAAAACCCTCCATATTCTGAAAATGTTTTGACCAATGATTCACTCTGGCTACACTGTCATTGATTTTTTTTCACCGGTCTGGCTACTATCTTTTTGTTTTGCAACTCCATCCTCTCTGTGTTGTTGGGTTAGCGATTTCTCAGGCTGAGGTTTATGCTGAGAACCATTGAATCCTTGAGGTCCCATACTCATGTCAAGCAACAAGGAGAATAGGTTGAAGGAAAGTCCCCAATTGAAACCCGGTTACTGCACAATGGAGGAAACATCAACGCAGGCTAGACCACGTGCAGAGCTAATCGCCTAAATGGACAATCGAAAAAAACACATGGTGAAATATGGTTGGGAGGAGGGACGACGAAGATGAATAGTGATTTTAAACATAACTTCAAATAGAAAAACGCCTAACGGCGTAATTAGGTAAGTGTTTTGGATTAAATTTTTTAAATGATAAAATCTATCATAATTTAGTTTTATAGGTAACCTATCAAAATTATTAATTAATATCCATAATAATGTATTAATTTATTATTTTTATTAAAAACAAATAAATCAATTGAAATGATTTATTGATGGTCAAAAATAGTTTGAGTAGACCTTGACTAATCATCATGATAATCATTATAATTTATTCATTAAAAATTTCTAAATTGATTGTAAGGAGATTTATTTATTTATTAACTATTATTATTATTTTAAATAAAAAACATATGTTTTTATTATATTGGTTTAAATTATATATACCTTAATTACCATATCATATATATTCTTGAACTATCTTAACATTGTTTTTCTATAACTATTCTAATATTGTTTTTTCTACATATATATGTATTATATGTTGGAAGTTATCTTCAAAATGGTTTTTTAAATTGAAAATTAATATTGTTATATGATTTTGATATAAAATGAGTTTATAAGTGAATAATTATGATAAGTTTAATTTTTTTAATAATAAATATTTTTTATTCTCTTTAATTGTGATTTTTTTAAAATTTAGATTAAATAAAAATTTAAAGACAAAGTTTTATGATCAAAATTATTACTAAACAATGTCACTTATAATTTTCAAAATATCCTATTAAATTTAGAAAAAAAATCAAAATAGTTTTGTAAAATGAAGATGAACATTGAAATATATAGAGAGAGAAAATCAAAATAGTTTTGTAAAATGAAGATGGACATTGAACTATATAGATCTAAATACACTCAGTTTATAAATGGACAATTATAATAATTTCATTTTTTCTTTAAAGATATCTATCATTTCTTATTATAATTTTTTTAAAATTTAAATTAAATAAAATTTTGAAAACAAAGTTTCATAGTTAAAATTTCACAAATAATATGAACTAGATCTTTCAAAATAAATCTTTACTAAATTTAAAAAAAAATATTCCAAAAACAAGAATTTACCCACTTATTAACTTAATTTAAAAATATATTCCAAAAAACATTGTATTTAAAGAAACAATGAACTATGTCTTTACTAAATAGAATATTATATTATGAAATATTTTAATATTTAGTAATAGAATTTTGAAGGAAATTTTTCATAGTTAAAATTTTTACAAATAAAATGAACTATATCTTTCAAAATAAATCTTTAGTAAATTTAAAAAAATATTCTAAAAACAAGAATTTATATACTTATTAATTTAATTTAAAAATATATATCCCAAACAATATTGTATTTAAAGAAACAATGATGAATGTTTATTAATTACTTTGTAATGAATAAGTTAATAAAAAACATTATTGAAAATTTCAGATTATTTTAAAAATTTTGATCATAAAAATTATCTTAATTTTTAATTATTTTAAAATAATTTAAATTGTAGATTTGTTTTTAAATAATCATGAAATAAAAAGAAATTTTGTTTATTTAAAAAACAATAATAAATTTAAACTATTTTAAAATAATTTACATTATTAAAAAATTTAAAATAATAATAAATATTTTTTAATTCAAAAATAAATTTTTTAATAAATTCAACTTTCTAAATTAGATTTATAAAACTAAAAGAAAATTTGAAGTAAAACATCACCATACAAACCTTGCCACTTCCTTAAATGTGATGTTTTAATTCAATTATTTTAAGTACGTTGAGTTAATTGAATTAACAAGAAACAAACACCATCGAGGTAAGTCAATAGTCGTCCCGTCAACCCCTGAAAAGTATGTCGCCAAAAAGATACAGGTCCCTGAGCTCCATGGTATCATGAATGGACTTATGAAAACCCATGAACTAACAAAGTCATTAAGACTCTGCAGCTCTATCGTTAGGCGACCATCAAATGGATGCTAGCGTAAAACAACTACGTGTTCGTTCCTCCATCCTATTCCCAATTGCATATTTTTCCAAATAACCTTGAGTATCATTGATGATGAATTACTTTTATTTTGTTTATACCTTAACAATAACCACATTAAAATATATTTGACAGATTTTGTAAGAAAAATATTATTAATATGTTAAATTTATGTAGTATATATTTAGTTTATTAATTATTTTTCTTCATAGAATGTGCTGATGTATATTTAGTATATTAATAATGTATAATGTATATTTAATA
Organism: Pseudotsuga menziesii; assembly: GCA_001517045.1. Lineage (NCBI taxonomy): Eukaryota > Viridiplantae > Streptophyta > Pinopsida > Pinales > Pinaceae > Pseudotsuga > Pseudotsuga menziesii. The sequence goes on along the minus strand of LPNX010700614.1, from coordinate 49,403 downwards.
TATTAATAAGGTTTTAGTAATTATATATATATATATATATATATATATATATATATATATATATATGTCTATTTATATATATAAATATTATTAATATACTTGTTTCTATCTATTACATATGAAAATATATTTTTAATTACTAGTAATATGTATAATTACATATGGGTGAGGTAGAGCAAGTGGCCCAAGTTGAAATGTTATAAATGGTTGTAAATGGAAAGTGTAATGTTCAAATCTCTCTCAATCTTATTCTAGTAACCAAAATGTTCATATCATTAATTCTACCCACTCAACATATTTTAGTGTTTGGGTAGAATGACTTATTTAAGAGAAAAATCTTGAACAAAAACTGCCAAAATATGTATATTTTTCATTTTTTGAAAATGTATATATTTTTTCATATAACTAGCTACTAAATCTGTATATTTTTGTAAAATTTGAAAAAACACATTTGTTAAAAAATATATATAGTTTTTTTTTATGACCAAGAAGTTTCAAAATTGCAAAAAAATGGCTCAAAATGAAAAATGGTGCTACCATTATACACACTTTCTAAAACGAAGGTAAAAACAACTACTAAAACTGCCCCCCCCACCCAAAAAAAAACGAGAACAATGTTGGGTTCTCGTCAAGTTGTATAACTTGTTGTTCATGTGTCATGTCGAATGATGGGGGATACATCAAGGCCCTCCTTCGATGAATTCCTTCCTATTGACAACAACTACTTATGTAGGAAGCCTATCTAGACACAAGTTAGTACCTTGGAGCTTGGAGTCCTCAATGGCAGGTGTGCTTGCATTCGACAATGTGTTTCCCATATTGTCTTTTTTATCAGACAATTCTATGAGTGTTTGACATCGAATCCCTTATTCACACTCATTAGTTGGTAATGAGTACCTTGGGGGGGGGCATCATCATTATTGGTGGTGTCCCTCATGTCATATGTTAATAATATTCCTCAACACATCTATTTTCATGTTGTAGAATCATATGATTGTGATTTGGGATGAAGACCTCAGGTCTAGGGACAAATCACACATTCATGTTTTCCCTCCCTAGTCGTGATGGACTATATAATTGTCCTATGAGTACTTTGAGGACATGGGCACTATCACTTGTGCTCTTTATTTCCCTACTATATATTGCGTGATACATATATCTTGTATTTTCTCATGGATATGATTTGCTTGGTGACATAGATCCATAGTGTACTTATTGGTGTCTATGATTTCTCTCATGTCATGGATCCACCATGTACATTTTTATAGCCATGGTTTATAATTTGATTACATGGATAGAGATAGTGTATTTTGTTGGCGGCCATGCTTTGTGTCTGTTTCGAGCAAGGGTATACCTACCTCGGGGATGATCTATATATATGATCAGAGGACACATTCTTTCTTATTTTCTCCAGTTCTTTATTTACATCCTCCTTCTTTATGATGCAATGTTGCTTATTATAAAGTATCTCAGCCATTGGTTTTTCTTTTGACCTCACACTTTAGGAGACATCTGTTATATCATTATTTGACACCTTTTGGGATCAATGAGATCCTATTGTACCTATTATCCTAAGACACTTATCTTCAATATTGGTTGATAGTTTCACTTCCTGCACCATAGGCAAGTGTAATAGACTCGGAACCTTCAAGATTGGTTGAGTTAGAGTGTGTTTTGTTTGTGTTGGATGCTTCGAGGTATGAGCTTTGGGACTTATGTTTTAGTCAAGTTTTAAAATATCTAGGAGGCCACATTCATCCCCTCACATATTCCATCCATCTATGAAATTAATATCTTTCAAGGGAGAAAGGGGGGAAAACCATATGCAAGTAAATGATACACAATTGTGGAGAGACTGCTATCTACCTTACACTTCATTAAAATATGATTTATCCTTGCTTGGTATAGGGCCAAGGAGAAGGATTTGGAGCAAGGATATTGGAGAAACATGTACCATGACTCAAGGTATGGACATATGATGCATTTTTCTCCATTCTAATAATATACATATACCTGATTTCCCCCTCCTATTGTAGTGTTTATATGGTTTATTATTCATTGCAATAACAATTCTAATTTATCACTGAGCAAGTTAGATTAGGTGTTGTATTATTGATTTCATAGTTGAAAATGTTTTAATATTGGTATGTTTTGTATTATGTGTGAAGGTAGAAGGCGTTAAGAGTAGGATCTCTAGGAACTACACTAGCCAGAAATACGCAAGGACAACCATCATTGCAAAGATGATTTATATTCTCTCTTCTGTCTCTCATGCATTTATTAGATCAAGATTTAGATCTAGACGAAATAGTGTAATATAAACCACTATTTTTCCTATATTAAGAGTCAAATCCAAGGGATATCCATCATGTTCATAGGAGGGAAAAATTCGTACAACAATGACCTCTAAGTGGGATTGTAACACCCCAGTTTTGACCCCGTTTGCACTAATATGTATATGATATATATATTGTAATTAATCGTGGTGTGGAGCTAAAGGAAAAAGCGCCACCATCGATTTATCGTTTTATGTTCCAACGATTAAAATCGTTGCCGAAGGTATATTTCGTGCTAGCCGACACATTATAATTTTTGGGCATCATGTAAATATGCAATTTAATTAAAAACCCACAACCAGCTATGTCTATGCAACAAATAAGGAGACAGGGGCATGATTTTCCTAAGGATAAGGAGGGGGAAATATTTAACCTTTGGGGCCAATGGGGAAAATCCGAATGTCAAAGGGAGAACCCATCAAACCCTCAACTACCCATTTTTTCTTTTGTGCCCAATCATTTAATTCCTCCAAAATATGGTTGAGTTGGTTAATGCATGGGAATGGGGAAGAGTATGGCAGTTAGAAATTTGAATTGAAGAAATCATTAGATTTTGGAAAACGTTTTTCTGACTTGTGGGGAAAGTAAATGCTTGGGAATGCATGCCCAAGCCACGACTCACCCATTACTTCCATTCTCCTCACCCATTTTCCTTCACGTTGGCTTCCTTCATGTAGCTGAAGTTTCCTGTGTGTTATCATTCACGTTTTTTCTCATTTTCCTCATATTTGCATGCCCAGAAATTCGTTTTGGTTATTATTCAGCAAGTGGGAAAGAAAGATTTGTGTTCTCCTGTGCTTTTGTGGATTCTCCAATGGCTGGGCACCATTTTCACCTTCCTGAGTGACCAAGAAGTTAGATTCACGTTTCTGGGTTTCGTAACGGGCATTTTGGCTTCCATATTGCCATAATCACCTACAGAAATAAAAAAATGATTTGGGTTTTTGCATAGGTCAATTTTGGCCCTAGGAAGTCATTAAACAATTGTTGAAATCGTATTTCTCTCCCTAGTGTTTTCACCATCTGCAAATCCTTTTTTGGTTTTCCTAATGTTTTTTCAAGGACCGACAATTGGTATTTTGTTGTATGTGCACTCTTTCCTTGGTTTGAGTTGTTATGCTCTTTGATTTGGTCTGAATCAGTTAAGAGTAGAAGAGGTAATTTTCCTGATAAATCTAGTGCATGAGGAACCTCACTGAGAGATCTTGAGGACTGATTATCCCTTACTTCACATCCTGAATAGAACTGGAAGGGAATGCATAGCCTGAGGGACTGTACAATAGAGAAGGGGATGATTTCTTGTGTTGGGTGTGTATGTGTTGGGAAAGCTAAGTTAGATCTTGTGTAGGTGTCCATATCTCTATGGTTGAGCTCACTAGTTTAGCAACAAGCCTTTCCATCCCCTTGGTAGTCTAATAAACCCAAACATAGCTTTGGCTTGACTGAGTTTTGACATATCTTTGGTTGTGTGAGCCTGCTAGTTTCCTTCTCCTTGGAGAAATCATGCCTAGCTTGAGGGTGGCGGTGTTGCTAAGAGATCAAGGAGCACAGTGGCCTATGGTTGGGTGGAACGTTGCAGTGGCATAGCTGGTTGTGGGAAGCTTCATTTGAAGATAAGTATTCCTGTGTAATCACCCATGCAACTGTATTGTTTATATGAATTATTATGATGAACATGTTAAAATTTGTTGAATGCTTGAATTAAATGTAATTTGCTTCCGCTGAATGATAATTGCTATGCATATGTGTATCTAGAGTTCAATGCATTTTATTTTACGCTTTATGGGGCTAAATTCCCAGGTAGATAGTATTATGGTAGCATCCTCTTTTCCGGTCAGAGACGTTACAGGGATATATGTCCTTCATGTTGCAATATGGATAGTGTTAGAAAATTTGATGGATCTAAGGGTGGTAGAAATGGTTGAGTGATGAAAAGAAATCCTTAGGACTTAAATTGAGCAAGTATGGTAATCAAATTATAAAAAAAATGCCTTAAACTACCACACCTAATGTCTTGAGAGTATCATCTCCCTCTATGTTGGGATATGGGAACCATTAGGAGGATTTGAGGTATATGTAAGAGTCTCTTTGGCTTGAATACAATTTGGGTCGGAAACTAAATCCTTGGACCCTAAATATAGGCTTATAAGGTTGAAGAGAGACAAAATTGGGCCTTAAATGATCACATATAAACTTTATATTGAATATTTTTCCTTTAAGAGGGGATATGGACTCTATTAGAAGTTTTTTTAATCATTGGAGGATTTTAGGCATGTAGGGTGAATAATGGCATGTCAAATCACTGCAGAGGACTTTTATAAGGTATCCTTATTCTCCAGATGAGTATATTATGAGGATTTGAACATTAAGTATGGTTCTCTTAACCATTGGTATGGTAAGGGGTAGAAACCCAAGCTTTAGGGCCTAAATGAAGCTTCAAGGAATTTGGGGCCAAGTAAGACACCTTGAACCACCTCAAAGGAGCACTGGACAGAATCATTTCCCTCTTACAATGTATATAGTTTCCATTATCATTTTTATCCCCGTGTCTGGGTCTTGGGTCCTTAGACATGGTTAAGGGAGGAGACTTAAACCTTAGGCCCTAAAGGAATCATCTAGCCATTTAGGGCCAAGAAGGCTTCATCGACCAACAACGCATGATCTCATGAGTGTATCATCGGTCTATGATTAAGGATATTGGTACTGTAAAGTGGTTTTGAACAATATGTTTGCATCTCAATGCCTTGTAAATATTCCAAGGAAGAATACCATGTTGTATTCCCTAAATAAACCCTTAAGGGATCCAAAATGATTAACAATTCCTTGAATCACCATTGACCACTTATTGGGGTTATCCTTGGCTTTATGTATGGGTTTGGTGGCCTTGGGATCTTGGATGTGGTCATGGGGAAAAACTTGAAACTTAGGCCTCAAACAACCACACATAGCCTCTTGAAGGCATCACTAGCTTATGATTGGGGATGTCAATTCCATTGGGTGGTTTTTAGCAATATGTATGTATCTCAAGGACTTGAGAATGTTTAATGGAATAACATCATTCCTTATGCCCTATATAAACCATTAAATCATCTAGAGCCATGAACAATGCATCAAAGCACCATGTATGACTTCTCAAAAATATCCATGTCATTATGTATGGGTCTTGGGGAGTTATGGTCATGGACATGGTTAGGGGAGGAGACCCAAACCTAATTCCCTAAAGTATTCTTCTAGCCATTCAATCCTAAGAAAATTTCCTCAACCAACCACACATGGATTCTCAGGGATATCATTGGCTTATGATCAAGGACGTCGATGCCATTAAGTTGTTTTGAGAAGTATATATGTGAGTTAGTGCTTTGGAAATTCTCTAGGGAATAACCATAGCCCCAAAGAAAGTGTTGATTCAGTCATATCCTAGATGATGCCTTGAAGCACCATGCATGACTTCTTGGGGGTATCTATGACACTATGTATTGGTCTTGGGGACTTAGGGTCTTGTATGCGATGAGGGGAAGAGAGATAAAACTTTTAATCCCTAAATAAATCTTCTAAGAATCCAGGGCCAAGAAATTTGTCTTGACCAACCACGCAAGGAACTCTTGGGGTATCACTAACCTAAAATTAAGGATGTCAATGCCACTAGGTGGTTTGATTAGTATGTATTTAATTTGGCTTGGGGCCCTGTAAATGTTACAGAGAGGAATACTGTGCCTTAGCTCCTAAAGAATTTGTTGATAAATATAGAGCCATGAATAGTGCCTTAAATAAATATGTACAACTTCTAAGGGGCATCCATAACACTAGGTATGGGACTTTTGGTCTTTGGGCCTTTAACATGGTCACTTTAGGTTGCATAGAGGACCTAAGTGTTATATTTTATTATAACCTAAATGGTTTATCCCATAAATGAATCCTCCAAGCATGTAGGCCCAACCATGATGTCTTGAATCACCACACTTGACCTCGATACCCTACTATGCAAATCTTGTAGATGGTGCTGATAATTTTAATTAGAGGTTTGTAATTGTTCATAGAACTATTTGGGATGATATTGTTTAGTTGTTAAAGGTTATAGATTAATGTTGCTTGGCTATATATTAGGTAATACATTGTGGAAAGAGTGTGTGCACATTCTAAAGTGCATATGCATTAATAACACACATGTGCTTTAGAACATGAATGCATTATTGTCACATGAAAATAAAACATTAGGCTCCCCACCTCAAACTCTATGAAAATTGCTCCTTTTTTTGCAGGTTATTTGACATCTACTTGAGAAATAATTGTTGCATACAATTATTTTGATTTTTGTGTGATTGGAAGGAAAATTATTTTTTTGTTTCTTGTTTCCACTCTATGTCAAGATGGGGGGGAAATGAATCAATTAAGAAAGTATTCTAGGAAAGTGCATCCCAGTGAAAAGGTTAATGTTCAAAAGAATATAAAAGGAAAGGTTAGGCATGCAAAAACATAGGTTTTTTCAGTAGGGCCCAACCCAAATTTTAGCACAATAGATGCCGCTATTATTTTTGCTCCTTCGACGTAAGTAAAAAACAAGATTTTTGTAGAGGCCAATCCAATACCAACATCTTTTGAACCTTTAATGATTGTTCCATCAAGACAATTTGTTGTGGATGATTAAGTGATTATGGACTTTCTTGGAGATAATTATACTATGGATGAAATTAGAGAGACAACTAGTGCATAAAATTCTAATGAAGAAGTTCATGTGGAGGAACCTCTTGTTGAACACTTAAAGAAATTACTAAAAATACACACGATCATGACCACTTTCCTCTCAAATTTGACCTGCAAGTTCAAGAAGGGGTAAAAAATCCAATGGTTATAATGCCAAAACAAAGAGGTAAAGAGTTTCAGAGCATGGGCCCATTGTCCTTACCTAGACTAAGCAACGTGCAACAAAGGACTCCTAAATGCATCCAAGTGGATGAAAGTGGCCTAACATCCTTGAAGGCAAGTTATCTAACTAAAGTAAATTCATAATATGTCCCACAAAATTATTAAAGAATATTTTGAATCAAAATATGATGTAGCCAAATGTCAGTTATTTTTATCATTATTAAAATCTAGGATTTTTAGGCTTGTTACAAAATATTTAGGCATTAAAATAGTTAAAAGTTTAGAATCAAGTAATCATATTAATCATATTGTTAGAATCCTTGTATATGATTTCCATACAATTAGTAGCCTCATGTCTATTATCATAATCACTGGTTAGGAATATCACAAGAAAGCATCATTTGTTCAAACAAGTTCATCTCCTTTCATTAAATGTAATGTCAAAATCCTTCAAAAGTATTTCTTAGATGTGATAGCCTCGACAAAACATGTGAAACCAATTTGTGGTCCTTCAGTAGTAGGCTATCTCATTTTGACATGATGTTAATTGGTGGTTAATTGGTGTAATTTTATTATTATTAGGAAGAAGAACACATGCACAAACATTTTTTTAACTATGACTTGGCATCCTATTTGGCAAGCCTTGGTGAGAGTTCAGGGAGCACTGAATCAATAGAAAAAGAAACATCTACACATTCTTGTGCATCCTATTGCCACTTTTTCATCCATCATCTTCTAAGTTGTGGGTACCCAAGGGTTATGTCAAATTTGTAACACTATTTATTGTAGTTTCATAGAGGATTTTATTGTTTTAAAAGCATATAAACATGTAATTCTACATAGTGAAACTCAAACTCAATGTAATTTTAATATCACCCTATATAGAGAATCATATGGTAAATATTTTATTGTGATGGGTTTTCTAGTAGGATATCCATGACAAGTTATAGATCAAATATCTTAGGAACCTATAAGATTATATTACACTTCATATAAAGTATAAATTATAAAAAAAAACATTGAAAATAACTATTCCTGTTATGCTCTATGCTCTCTAGTAAAAGCACAATTAAAGATATACAATAATTACACAAACTTAAACTAATTGAAAAAAATATTTATTTTATTTTACTACCATATTATAACTCTTAAATTGAAAGGTCAAGATTAAATTAAAGTTTATCACCATTTACTAACAAATTATATATGAAATATCTACATGTCATATTATTGGAACTTAAAATAGAGAGTGGTCACCATAATAAAGCTTTTATAATTTATGAAATTGTTTATAAATATAAAAATTTAAAAAAATAAATATTATATATTTATGAAATTGTTTTTAAATATAAAAAACTTAAAAGAAAAAATATTATTGTATGGAAGCATGGAGTATAGAAAAAATTGAAAATATCAATTTAATACAAATTTATATTGTTCATTTCTTTACATTATTTACAAACATTGAAGCATGGAGTAGTAGAAAAATTTAAATTTTAAATTTAATAAAAAATATAATGTTGAATTTTAACATACTTAAATAACACAAATTAAAGAATGAATATTATTGCATTTAGCAAAAAAAATATACTTTTGAATTATAATGTTTTTTTTTTCATTATTCATACATTTAAGATACTTTAATAACACTAATTACATGTATGTATACATGAGTAAGACTATGGATGTAGATACAAACCATTCTACCTTGGGCTTTATCCCCATTGAGAGTGCTTAACCTACATGTTTCAAGGCTAAATTACGATGGGATGAGGAATGGTAAATCCATATGTTTGTAATTAGAAACATTTGTTTAATATAAACTCGATATAGCTCCAAGGGTTAGCTCAATTGGTAAGACGTGCGTACACTCTCTCGGTTTGAAAAGGTCATAGGTTCGAGCCTTGAGTCTTCTGATATGGATTTGAATGTTATCACCTTGAATTAAAAGCATTCGATGATGATGGATATAAACCCGATATGTTTTACAAGACCTCTATTTCAATTCGATAATTATGTAATTCAATATTAGTATGCAGGAATGTCAAATGAGATCTACATCCAAAACCTCCAATCCATAAACTGTAAGATAAGTCAAATCCATATTTCTATATGGCTTATTCAGATCCTTTTTCCTTCAAGTTTTGCTTTCAAATCCAATTTTTGCTTCACGGTCATCCACCGTTACGGCAGCAGTGAAAAAAAAGAGAACACATAATGCTGAAAGAAACATGAAACATATTTATATTCACGGAAGTAGACATATCTTTGGGCAACGATAAAGCTACGATTGCTGCAAGCACACACAGGCCATCTAACAGCCTTTTAACAACGACAACGACGGGTCAAGGACCGAAGGCATATGATCGCTCTTCTTTATTTTGCAGATATATAGTTTAAGCCGTTTCATGCAATACAAGCGACACCAAACTATTAATTATGCATAGGTAGACAGTTGTACGAGGAGAAATTTAGCAGTATAAGTTGGGATTGGAGAGCAGATACTGCTCGATCTTTTTCAACATGCCAATGTTGTTTTCCTTTATCTCTTTTGCTTTAGCTTCCTCAAGCTGAGCACCGGGAAGGGTTTTGTAGTTACAGACCCAGCTCGCTACAAATCCCCCTTCTTCCCTGGGAACGATTTTGACCTCAAAGCTCGCAGAGCTCAGTTTCTTTCCCAGTGACCCTCCTTCGATTGTTGTATACTTGTACACCATCTTCCCCTCGTCGATTTCATCCACTCGCTCCTTCACGAAACTGAAATCCTTGTTAGCTGCGATCAGGAAAACGATAAACCTTATAAGTATCAAATTATTCAATCTCATCTGCATCTAATACGCTAATTCAAACCGGGAATGAATTAAAGTAGAACCATAATGATCTTAAATGGGTTATGTGACCATCAGAGGATTTTATGGGCGTAATACCTGGGGTGAAATTGAGCTGCTTGATGGTGCCCACGCCTCCATCTCCTTGAAGGTAGGTGACAGAAGCGAAAATTTCAGGCAAAACCTTTGGCAAGAGGTTGTGGCTGTCTTTCGCCATGGCGTTCCATAGTCTTCTTGCCTCCACTTGACACACTTCTTCCGTTATTGCAGTCCCTGACACCATCTCGTAATACGATAGTTATTTCTTAAATACTATCCCACAAAGAGAAAGCTCCTTGTTCTGGTCTGCACTATAGGAGGACCAGGGGGGCATATTTATAGCGGGTTTATCTGTCAACTTTTAAAGATAGTCGGTGGTGATAGCGTTGATCAGAAGTGACAGGCACCGAATTTCGTGATCATTACGGACTTGTTGCTACACAACGCCGACTTAGTGCGCGTTTTTTTTTTTAATTTCTTGGATGTGTGGCCGACTAATATGGACTACCGGCTTTCCAAAGATTTGAGGAACGACGATAACCCGGATCCTGCTGTCTTTCATGACTAAAAAACAGAACTGAATGCATTTAGTTAACATTGAAATTTGCTATTAATTTCGTGATACCTAATTATTCCGATTCCTGTTTACCAAATATGGAACTTGCGTATATCCTGATTTTTCCAAAGTGGTTTTGACATTTGTCAAAAAGAAAATTGTTAAAATCCCAAAGCTCTTACTGTAATCCATAGATTGAAACTTCAAAAGACGAAATTGAAACCCGTCTATCCATTTTTAGATTGAAAGTTCATACGATAATCCATGGTATAATCCAAGATACAACTTCAAAAGGACGAAATTGCTTGACCCGTATGCTATGCCTTTCCGACGATGATTTATGATGAAAAAGTGTATGCTACCTGAAGGATTTCAATGGATCGGTTGAATAACGTGGGTAACTGCATGAGCAGGGCGGTTTTATCACCGAATGTCTAGAAGAGTGACAAGAATGTCAATGACAACATAACTCACTAACATGACTTCACAGGAATCAGCAGTCGTCATCTCCATGGTGGATTGCATATATTTCAAAATAACATTACATAAATACTGTACAACAACCAACCCACTCGTCCATTATACTGTACAACAACCAACCATTCGTTCCTCCATCCTATTCTCGACTGGATATATTTCCAAATAACCCTAGGTAAATATCTCTCTTTGATTTTGATGACGATCTTTCAACACATGATTTATTGCTGGAGGAAGGCAAAATCTTCTTTATTGATTAATTGGATAGTGGATCCATTATCCTTGATGATTCTCTCTGTTTTCTGAATTTTAGTCTGCTCTTGGATGGCGGTTTGCTTCCAATCCTGGTATCCTCAGGTATCAATTTGTCTTTGTGCTGAACAATTGTCTTGTGGCAGCTCTTTTGGGTGCCACTGTTATTCCATGGGTTTTGATTTGGTCTATTGGAGCTAATACTTTATGGAAAAAGTTGTTGCAGCTTTTTAATACTTTTTGGAGAAAGTTGATGTTATTGGACTTTTTATATATATATATACTAACTCTGTTGAAAAAGAAAGATGGTCATATATTTTGTATTTTTATTTGTATTATACTCATGTATTTTTATTTTTATTATACTCATGACAGTTAAATAATATTATATTGTAGTTAACATAATTTATAAGAAAAAATGTATGATATGTATTTAATACATTAATAATGTTTTAATCATAAAATGTATTAATAAATATATTTATTTAGTTAAAATGAAATATGGGTTGATATATTTTGTTTTTATTTTTTAAACCTTTCACATATTGCTAATGGTTTATTTAAAAAAAGTATGTCCAAAATATTAATAATAAATATGGATACATAATATTAATATATATAATTAATATTATGTAATGAAAGAAAGAAATATTTATTAAAATAAATTTGAATATGTTATTAATTTTAATTAAATATATTTTATTCATTATATTAAATGTTATTTATGTTGTATTTATGATTACATAGCGAGTTTATGTTATATTTATAAATATGATTGTATAGTATTAATATATATAGATGAAGTTATACCAGCATAGATCCAAATCCTAGGCTCTATCTTTTTATTTAAGGTTAACATATAATATTTTTATTATTAATATTTAATATTATTTATGATAGACATATAACATTTTTATTATTAATATTTAATATTATTTATGGCCAACATATCATATTTTTTATTATTTTTTATTTTGTTAAGAAGGAACATTACAACATCTCTCTCATACATGGTTTTAAAACCATGTGCAATGCCCTCCTAAAACCATGGGTTGTTTAGGAATCCTTGCACATGGTCTTAAAACCATTTGCAAGGCTCTCCTAAACCATGTACAATAAAACAATGGGTTGTTTAGGAGGCCTTGCACATGGTTTTAAAACCATTTGCAAGGCCCTCCTAAACCATATACAATAAAACCATGGGTTGTTTTGGACAAGGCCAACATTTTGTTTTGCATATAATTCAATTTTTATTTTTAGTTATTTTGCTAGGTAGATTATGTTGTGTTTTTGGGCGACATTTTTTTTGTGGATAATTAAATTTTAAATTTTTTTATTGTTTTGTTAGGTAGGAACATTACAACATCTCCCCCATATTAGGTTGTTTTTGTGGCATATTTTTTTAATTGTTTTGTTGGTAACAAACATTACAACATAATATCTACAAACTTTACAAGATCTTCCATATAAAGTTACAAGATCTCCCTCATACAGCCCGAATAACATATTTTATAGTTAATATTATATATTATTTATATCAAATAAATATTATTGAATAGTAATAATAGAGTATTGTATAAATAAAAATAAATATTAAACCTGGTTGGTTCGCTTGGTTTGCTCACACCAAGCTTCATTATGGTTAACAGTTGTTGAGTTGTTGAATATATTGTTGACTTTGGTTAATCATGTTTAACTATGGTTGAATTTGGTTGATGATGGTTAGCTACATTTGACAACATGGTTGACTATGTTCAATCTTGTTTGTTATGATTGATAATGGTTCACCATGTTTGGCTATGATTAACAATGGTTTGAGCATGGTTTATTATGTTTGACTCCCATTAGCCGTGACTCACATGTTTGACTATAGTTAACTAGATCAACCATATTAGACCAATGTTGATTATGGTTGAAAAAGAGTGGCTATGGTTGACCATGTTTGATTATGGTTTGCAGTGTTTCAAGTCATGTCGCCAAAATTTTATTATGGACCGCTCTATTGTACTAGGGGATGCAATGGCCCAAGTCACTTGATTAAGTTCATAAAAATGATTAAGATGGAAATACACTACACGAATTTGTAAAATGTAATCTCATAATTTTGGAAATAATGCAACATTAGACTAAATTGGACAAGGTGGGCACATAGGAAGGTGAATGGGTCATATGAGTTCTAACTCCCTACAAATATAATAAAATATAAACAAAATAAAAGCAACAATTACATGGATAATTTTAGGGGCAAAATTTAGCCATGTTTCGCCCAATTTTGATGGGGTAAACGTTTTTCACCCTAAAAATTGTCAAATTATTATATAAACAATATAAAATCCTTGGAAATAAAAACATTTTTTGAAAAATATCCCCAAATATTTTATAGTTGGCATTTTGAGAATTCGTAAGATTCACCAACATTTGTACACTTTTAAATAAGTGTGGTTCCTTAAAATCATCCCTGGCAACAAAGCAGGAAAAGCAACAAAAAGGAGGAAAAGATGCATTCCCTAAAATTAGCTAATAACAACGCACTTGAGAAGAGTAACTCCCAAGGAAGAAGCATGAAAAGGTTGTTTGGCCCAAGTGAGCCATAACATCAGCCATGTAAAGAATATGAAGAGTCATAAAAATTTATTCTCTCATAAAATTATTAAGTTTATTATTTTCATGAGAGAATTCTAGGAAGGAAAAGCTACCTAATGTTTAAAAAAGAAGGATGAGCGCCCATGTTTAGAATCCTTTGGTAATTTTGATTTTAACTTGTATTCTTAGAAAAAACATGTTGATGAGTGTCCACCTCCTGCACAATAATTTTTTTCATTTTGTTTCACATCGGTTTGTTCCATAAGCTTGGAACATGGTTGCATATCTTGTGATACTCATTTCTTCCATTGTACTATATGATTCTTTTATTTCTTTTTCATATTCTTATAATATGAAAAAGATAAAAAATAAAATATTTATAAAAAAATACATCAAATAGTTGGGTGACATCCACTAAACTTGAGGTATGTTTTTTAAATTTTCATATAGGGATAGGATTTTTCCCCATATTTCCCATTGCATTTTTAACCTTCATAATTCATTTTTTGTATGCCTTACGTTTAATCCCACCCGTTGCATTTTTAACCTTCCATAATTCATTTTTTTTGTATGCCTTACGTTTAATCCCACAAAGAGGGAAATTTCCCTTTGATCGTCATTAGTGGGGTAGTTCCTACCCCACCATAGGTGCAATTGCATCACATTCTCTCACTCTCCTCCCAATTATGTCGCTTGATGTATGCACGTGCTTATCACTACTCATGTCTTGGTTCCCACTACTATGATGTCGTTTGGCTTGCTAATTACTGCTTCCTTCACTCTCAAGACCTCTTGTCATTTGCATCACCTTGCTTACATATTATGTTATATTTACCCATCAAGAGAATTGTTGCAATGAGTGGAATTTACTTGTCAAGTACTCTTGTTGCTTATGTTAGTTCCATGTGCTTGGAAAATGAATTCCTATCATTGAACCACTAATTCTCTCCATATGGGCATCTTGTTATCTCTTTTTCAAGCTCTCGAAACATGCACGAAAAAGACACTCTTGAGAATCCTTTTGTCTTGTTTGGGCCCATAAAGCCTACACTAAAAATACACTAATGATCATCAATTTATCTCCCTTTTAGGTTCATAAAACCTACACAAAAAATACACCATTGAGCATATTTTTATCTCTCTTTTGTGCTCATAAAACCCTATTGAAAGAGACACATAAAAATAAAGAGGGGTAGATTATGTTTTGATATGTATAACAAAGTGGAAACGATATACTGAGTCACCCTTGAACATGAAACCCATTTGATTCTTCATCTTACAATTGGGTTATATATCTCCTAGGAACCAAACCATCGATATGAGTCTTTTACTCCTGCAATTGGTTACTCTTCTAATCTATATGGAGTATGCTTCGCTATCTTTTAAGTGTTGTCATTATATTTATGGTTCTCATGATTTAATGTTTCCAAGTCATCATTGTTTTGTGCTATATGTTCAAGGGAGTAAACTTGATTTGGCCATCTACAGTCTCATTAACCTTGATGATGACCATTCATGTGTCAATTGTGCTCAGTTCTTATACTATCTCTTCACCTTTATTTCCAGTTCAACAAGTAATTATACAACTTGACAAGAACTTTATACTCAAAATGAGTAATCTAACCATAAAAGCTCATATTTTGGCATACAAAACACCAAAAAACAATCTGGAATGAAAAAGTGGTGCTACTAGTAGCACCATTTTTTTAGATAAAAATATAGACATGGACCAAAACAATCTTTGTTGTTATTCACAAAAAATGACATTATTATATCATTATATCATAATTTAAAATTGTATTTATTAAATCTCTTAGTGACACTATATAAAACTAGCATCGAGTTAAACACAAATTATTCAAGAAATTATTTCGCCACGCTTGCTATATAAAATAAAAGAATCTATGATATTATTCATAATAAACAATATATTAAAACATAAAACATAGAAGTTATGATATATTGGGTACATAATGGATGAAATGTAGTATGCTATGAATTGAGAACTATATACAAACAACTAGAACTCTAGCCATAAAAATTCATATTTTTTCATCAAAAACACCAAAAACAACCCTAAAGCTAACCATGGGTTGTAAGGGGGGTGGGGAGGGAGGGGATAGGGTTTTTTTTTTTTTTTTTTAATTTAAAAGTATATTATAATTTTTAATTAATTTTTTTTTTAACTTTAGATTTTTTTTAGTTTTAATTTTTTTTAAAGTTTTGTTTTGTTTTTTTTAATTTGTTTTTAAGTTTTATTTTTAAATTTGGTTTATTTTGTTCGGTATTTTTGGGTCTTTTTTTTTTCATTTTTCCTATAAGAAAATGAAATTTTTAGTTCTATATATAAAATAGTTGAAAACATGTTAAAATTGGTTGAAATGTTTTTATTTTCTCTTTTTCTTTTACAAATTTTCCCATAAGAATGACTTATTTAAGAGAAAATATTTGAACAAAAATGGCCAAAATATGTATATTTTTCATTCTAAATGGCTACTAAAAGTTTTTTTTTAATGTATATATATTTTCATTATAACTAGCTACTAAATGTGTATTTTTTGTAGTCATAGATCCATAGTGTACTTATTGGTGTCTATGGTTTCTCTCATGTCATGGATCCACCATGTACATTTTTATAGCCATGGCTTAGATTCGATTACATGGATACATAGTGTATTTTGTTGGCGGCCATGCTTTGTGTATGTTCCAATCAAGGGTATGCCTACCTCGGGGATTATCTATATATATGATCAGAGAACATATTCTTTGTTATTTTCTCTAGTTCTTTGTTCACATCTTACTCCTTTATGATGCAATGTTGTTTATTATAAAGTATTTCAGCCATTGGTTTTTCTTTTGACCTCACACTTTAGGAGACATCTGTTATATCATTATTTGACACTTTCTGGGATCAATGAGAACCCATTATACCTATTATACTAAGACACTTATCTTCAATATTGGTTGATAATTTCACTTCCTACACTATAGGAAAGTCCCACATAGACTCAGAACCTTCAAGATTGGTTGAGTTAGAAGGTGTTTTGTTTGCAGATGTGTTGAATCCTTTGAGGTATGAGATTTGGGACTTGTGTTCTAGTCAAGTTTTAAAATATCTAGGAGGCCACATTCATCCCATCATGTATTCAATCTATCTATAAAATTAATATTTTTCAAGGGATAAAGGGAGGAAAATCATATGCAAGTAAATGATACACAATTGTGGAGAGACTGCTATCTACCTTAGAATTCATTAAAATATGATTTATCCTTGCTTGGTATAGGGCCAAGGAGAAGGATTTGGAGCAAGGATATTGGAGGAACATGTACCATGACTCAAGGTATGGACATATGATGCATTTTTCTCCATTTTAATAATATAGATATACATGATGTCCCCCTCCTATTGTAGTTTATGTGGCTTATTATTCATTGCAATAACAAATATTATTTATTGTTGAGCAAGTTAGATTAGGTATTGTATTATTGATTTCATAGTTGAAAAGGTTTTAATATTGGTATGTTTTGTATTATGTGTGAAGGTAGAAGACGTTAAGAGTAGGATCCCTAGGAACTACACTAGCAAGAAATATGCAATGACAACCATCATTGCAAATATTATTTATATTCCATTAGAGGAAATTTCAACTCAAAATGGGCCTTTCAACCCTAATTCGAATTCCATGTCATCATGTGTTAGCCAATCAAATTGATTTATATTTGAAATACTGTATAGGTTTAAAAAAAAAATTAATATAAATTTGGGGATATGTATTATTAAAAAAACTACTTTTTTTGTTCGTATTTTTGACATATCTCTCTGTGTTGTTAAAAAAAATCGATTAGGAGAGCTCGTTGGATGCATAATTAAATTACGCATCCAATGAGTACCCACTATGCATACTTTTGACAGATCCCGCTACCCCAAAAATAAGAAATACCTAAAAAACGTGATGATGATGTAGTTTGAGTAAAAACACAGGGAGATATGTCGAAAATATGAACAAAAAAAATAGTTTTTTTCTTTTCTTCCTCGAAAATTAATAAATATTATTTTATTATTTTCCTTAGGAGGCCCATTTTGAGTTGAAATTTCCTCTAATGTCTCTTCCATCTCTCATGCATGTATTAGATCAAGATTTAGGTCTAGAGGAAATAGTGTAATCTATCCCACGAATTGTCCTATATTAGGAGTCAAATAAAAGGGATATCCATCATGTTCATAGGAGGGAAAAATTTGTACACAAATGACCTCTAAGTGGGATATTAGTCCTTCATGTTGCAATATGGATAGTGTTAGAAAATTTTATGTACCTAAGGGTGGTAGAAATGGTTGAGTGACGAAAAGAAATCCTTAGGACCTAAATTGCGCAAGTGTGGTAATCAAGTTATAAAAGAAATTCCTTAAACTACCACACCTAATGTCTTAAGAATATCATCTCCCTCTAAGTTGGGATATGGTCCAACCATTAGTAGGATTTTAGGTATAGGTAAGAGTCTATTTTCCTTGAATATAATTTAGGTTGGGCCTTAAATGACCACATAAAAACTTTCTATGGAATATTTGACTTTTAAGAGGGGATATGGGCTCTATTAGAAGTTTTTTTTTTTATCATTGCAGGATTTTAGGCATGTAGGGTGAATAGACATGTTAAACCATTGCAGAGGAATTTTATAAGGTATCCTTATTCTCCATATGGGGATATTATGAGGATTTGAACATTAAGTATGGTTCTCTTAACCATTGGTATGGTAAAGGGTAAGAACACAAGCTTTAGGACGGAAATGAAGCTTCAAGGAATTTGGGGCCAAGTAAGACACCTTGAACCACCTCAAAGGAACACTAGAGGGAATAATTTCCCTCTTACAATGTATATAGGTTCCATTAGCATTTTTATCCCTATGTATGGGTCTTGGGTCCTTAGACATGGTTAAGGGAGGATACTTCAACCTTAGGCCCTAAAGGAATCATCTAGCCATATAGGGCCAAGAATTCTTCATCGACCAACAATGCATGATCTCATGAGGGTATATTCATTAGTCTATGATTGATGATATTAGTACTGTTAGGTGGTTTTGAACAATATGTATGCATCTCAACGCCTTGTAAATATTGCAAGGAAGAAGACCATGTTGTATTCCCTAAATAAACCCTTAAGGGATCAAAAATGATGAACAATTTCTTGAATCACCATTGACCACTTATTGGGGTTATCCTTGGCATTATGTATGGGCTTGGTGGCCTTGGGATCTTGGACATGGTCATGGGGAGAAACTTGAACCTTAGGCCTTAAAGGAATATTCTAGCTAGTAAGGTTGCCTCAAATAACTACACATTGACTCTTGAAGGTATCACTAGCTTATGATTGAGGATGTCAATTCCATTGGGTGGTTTTGAGCAATATGTATATATCTCAAGGACTTGAGAATGTTTGATGGAATAACACCATGAATTATTCCCTAAATAAACCATTAAGGAATCTAGAGCTATGAACAACTCATCGAAGCACCATGTATGACTTCTCAAGGGTATCCATGTCATTATGTATGGGTCTTGGGGACTTATGTTCATGGACATGGCTAGGGGAGGAGACCTAAAACTCAATTCCCTAAAGGAATATTCTAGCCATTCAATCCTAAGAAAATTTCCTCAACCAACCACACATGGCCTCTCAGGGATGTCATTGGCTTATGATCAAGGATGTCGATTCCATTAAGTTTTTTTGAGAAGTATATATGTGATTTAGTGCTTTGGAAACTCTCTAGGGAAGAACCTTAGCCCTAAATAAAGTGTTGATGCATTCATATACATGGACAATTCCTTGAAGCACCATGCATGAATTCTCGGGGGTATCTATGGCACTATGTATTGGTCACGAGGCCTTAGGTCCTTATACGCGATGAAGGGAAGATAACTAAAACGTTTAATCCCTAAATGAATCTTCTAAGAATCCAACGCCAAGAAGTTTTCCTCGAATAACCACACAAGGACTCTTGGGGTATCACTGACCTATTATTAGGGATGTTAATGCCATTAGGTGGTTTGAGTAGTATGTATAATGTGTCTTGGGGCACTACAAATGTTACATGGAGGAATACTATGCCTTAGATCCTAAATAATTTGTTGATAAATATAGAGCCATGAATATTACCTTAAATAATTATGCATAACTTCTCAGGGGCATCCATAACACTAGGTATGGGACTTTTGGTCTGGGGTCTTTAACATGGTCACTTTAGGTTGCATAAAGGACCTAAGTGTTATATTTTAGTATAACCTAAATGGTTTATCCCATAAATGAATCCTCCAAGCATGTAGGCCCAACCATGATGTCTTGAACCACTACACTTGAACTTGATACCCTACTATGCAAATCTTACAGATGATGATGATAATTTTAATTAGAGGTTTGCAATTGTCAATAGAACCATTTGGGATGATATTGTTGTAATGTCCCCAAAAATTGAAACAAAAAATTATTAGGCTAGTAAATACTACCTATACGGAGCATTATTTACTTGCGGAACTATATCGTACACTTCATATACCATTGTTTACTCGTAAGCTGTTCTTACGTTCTGTCATTTACTTTCAGTCATTATTATTAATGTATTTTACTTACAAACTCGTACTGTTGTTTTACTGCTTAGTCTTAGGTTTATACATCTGACGCATATGTGTCGTTACTTGATTTAAATGCTTCGTCCTTTCTGCATAGTCTTACTTGTTATTTATAAAGTCCTAACTTAACTTTGTTTATGGAAACAAAGTGGGCAGAGTGGTGGGACTCATTCTCCCATGACGGTCTGAGAGGTAAAGGTGTTTACTTGTTTGTAGGCTTACTTAGTTCTTCGAACTAAGGCGCCTCTTTTATTTCACGTGTAGTTCATACTTTGGTGACAGGGTCTTATTTAAAGAGTACTGAACATATTGATCCTAAAGAATTTACTGCTAGTTGTTACGGTTCCTTACCGACTCAGATTCATAACATGGTAAGTGTTGTTTTCGTCAATTTAGCTATCACAGCTAAATTTCCTGTTATCTACTTAAACTTCCTTAAGGTTTATGTTGCGTCTTTTTAAAAATTAATATAATCTCATTCTACATTTATTTTTTTAAAGTATTAAGATCTCTTATGTTCTCTTATTTGCAGGTTATGATCTTGGCTTAAAACCAGACCTTTGATTTTTATAAGGGTTAAATATTAACATGGCATATTTCATATGCCATGTTCACTAAGCATTAAGCTTAGGGCATTCACATTGTGTTAGGTTAAGGCTTTAAGCCTATGGTTTATATGCTATCTATATGTTGTATGCCTTGTGGCTTAAACGTTGGACTAGTGCATGTTATACATGGACTATGTACCAAACATAACCTTGCTATATAATTAAACGTTGTGATATGATTTGGGGTGGCGACATATTATATGGTTGAACTATATATGTTGGGGTTTAACATTTTGCATGGTAGTGGAGACTATTGTTTGGTAACGATTTCAAACTATGGCAAAGTGGGTTTTTTGGATTTGATGTTGGAAACCAGCTAGTGCCATTAATGCACCTTGGTTTTTGTGGCAGCTCAAACTTATGCTTGCCTCACAGAGGTTTGGTCGTTTTTCTTGTCAATTGGGGTTTGGTCTTGGCTCTGTGTAGGGGAAATGGAGGTGACCTCCATACTTGGAAGGTAAGCTTCACTTGGGGTTTTATTGCCTGCTATTTCATGTTGTTTTGAAGCTTCTATCATTGCCAAACTTCTAACTCATGGTTTTGCTAGTTGGTTGCAGGTGTCGAGATATGGGGAAGAGTTGCGTGGCTCAAGCTCTATCGTGGACTTGACTATGAGCGAAGTGCAAGGTAATCCTTGCCAACAAGATTACGCCTATTGTCTCTCAGCCTGTCTGCTTTGTGTTTCGTCGTTTCATTTTGGGGTTCTCTGTGGGGTTTAAATTTGCCTTCGGGCTTGTAATGAACAGACTTGGGTTTTTTAATTAATGGTGTGGTGTTTTTGGCTGTGGAGAAAACTTGTGCCCTCATAGGCTCTGTGTATTTAATTTTTGGGATTATGTAAATCATAAATGGATTTGGGGATTTTGAGCCATGGGTTGCACCATTTCTTGTGATGGTGCCATAGCCCATTGGCACACCTATGTGGACTTAAATGCGATGATGGAATTATTGTGCATAATGTAAATACTCTGCGTTTATGAAGTGGTCATGGTTATTATGCTTACTGTGTATGTTCATGGAATTTATGTTGTGTTAAATTAATATCCTGTGTGTTATTTGGTTGGGTCGAGGCCGTGCTTGCAACATTAGACAGAGACTAAGGTCTTACGACCTTGCTGTAGCGTATGTGTTGGGTTTTTATTTTAATAGCGTTTATTTTATTTAATGTATCCTGCATACTCTAATGTATAACGTGGCCTTGTAACGAATACCCACAGGGTTGGAACCCTATTTGTGGTTGATGTAATGAGTTGTATTTTATTTAGACATGGGTTTGGCTTGTATGCCCACAGGATTCGATTTGTGTCTCCATTGTAATTATTTGGAACTGTGATACGATTTCGATATATTTAATACATGGACCGATTCATGTGTATGCTTTTATCTGGTGTTTATCTTCGTTATATGGAATGAGATGTATGTTATGTAATTTTTGTTATTATTTATGCATATATGATATGGTTGTTTGATTTAAGCCTGAGACTTGGGTTGTGAATCCATAGGGGTTGAAGCTGTGACCTCTGTTTATAATTAATGTTTATGAGATTTATGAGATGGGACCTTTGAATTACTTGTACATGTAATTATGATTTTATTTATTTTAATTACTAGGACTATGGATTTAGATGTGAACAGAGATGTGAATCTTTGGACCAAAAGGATGGTCATGATACTTCTTGCTCATTTATTTATGATGATGTATTTTTAAATGCAATGATTTACTATTTAATTTGTATCAATGAGACAGACCTTGAGATGTCNTAGTTTGTAGATAGTACCTTAGTTTAACTAGGTTGTAAATTTATGTATTTAAATCTTGGTTCTAAGATTAATATATTTTAATCTATAACATGTCTCTACTGACAAATGCAATATGTGAGTAGAGTAAAAAAGGATAAAAGTACAACTATATAGTAATCTGAAACAAAACCTAGTTTAAGTAATGAAGATAAATATAGAAACTAACTTATTTGAACAAACCCAGGTGAATTTAGCATGAGGTGTAATTTGCAGCCTAGGATTACAATTTAAGAAATGTAAATCCTAGATTATATAGACAGAACAATCATTTCTAGGGTTAGAAATACAATATGAACCTTTACCTAAAGCAGCCAACATCTATGCTAGAAATGAACTTGACATAATAATAATTCATACCTGTAATTTTTTGAAGCTTCTTTAATGGTTGAACCTGTACACTTTAAATAACCAGCATTAAAAAATTAAGACAGATCTGACCTCTATTTTGATGACCAAATCACTTGGGAACTACCATGTTCCACCCAACCATAACTCAGAACCGTTCCCGGTTTTAATCCGGATCCCCCCGAGTTGGACTCCAACATGCAAGTAGCTTGGAGCTCCTAAGGTAGGGTTTCCTATGTGGTATATCATATCTGGATCATTTCTCCTTTTTCCTTCCAAGAAAATGTTTCTCCAAGAATTTACTTGAGAGAAAAGAGGCAGAAAAATGACTCCTCTAACGATAGATCAGAACCCCAATCCTTTCCTTGGTTTGAGTCTTTATAGACAGTCTTTAAGTCAAAGGGGCAGTTAAAACCTTGGTTTCTTGATTTAACCCTTTTCAATTACTTTGGGTAATTATTAATATTTTAACTTAGGAACTTTCTACTATTTCCTAATTAGAATTTTTAGGTTTTGGACTATTTGTTATCTTTACATAATAAATAATAATTGGATGGAGCTTTTCTTTCTCTTTCATCATTAATATTATAATTATATTCGACTCTTTATACATACCATGTATAAAGTACATAATAATATATCACTTTTTAACATTTGTCTTTGGACATCATATACCATGATCCCTAGACTTAATGACACTTCTTCATTAAGGTCAAGTAGGTACATGGTTTAGGTCTACTAGGCTAGGAAACTCTAAACATCCTTGCATGTTGGATTTCCCTCGTATAATGTGGTAGCTCTTCAGTACTTTAATGAGAATACAGAAATTCAAAATTTCATTTAATCACTTATAAATAAGTATGATGAGATCAATATTTTTGTCGAGACGTTTTCACTCGAAAGTTTATTAAATTCTTTTCAGTAAACCCTAGCGCTTACCAGAGCCCATACTCAATGCTTTAACAGGGATTTACAATTCAGTGCAATTCCAAAGCTCCTTGCTCAACACTAATGCTAGGATGTACTTGTATGATACACCTAGGGATACAATGGCCAAGGATCCAGTGCTCCAGAGCTTATGCTCAACATTGACATGGAAGGATCCAGGGCTTATGCCCAACACTTCTAATTATCTTTTCATGTTTTCCAGAGCTTCTCGCTCAACATAAATCATCAATCACTCAAGTGCTCCAGAGATTTCCGCTCAACACAAAACATCTTATCAACCATGTTTTTTAGGGTCCACGCCCAACACAAACAAGCATATATATATATATATATATATATATATATATATATATCAACAATAATTGGCTTACACCCATTATATAAAACAATTATCATGTTCATATGCAATGGGCTCTTCAACCCAATATAAAAATAAAACATCAAGATAATCATCATAATCAATAGGCACATGCCTATAAGTGTTAGGTCCAAAATTAGAGATATTACATATCTCCCCGCTTAGAACAACACCGTCCCTGGTGGTCTAGGGACTCGAAATGACATCATGAAACAAGGTGGAGTAAGCCTTTCTCATGGTGGCTTCAGTCTCCCAAGTAGCCTCATTAGCCTGAAAGTGCTTCCATTGCACTTTTAACTAGACTATAGTGCACTTCCGAAGATGCACCTCTCTCTTGTCCAGTATATGAGTAGGATCGGGTGAAAACTCCCCTTCAGGTTCCACCTGTAACAGGGACCAATCAACAACATGTTTAGTATCATAAACACATTTATTTAACAGAGATGCATGGAAAACATTATGGAATATTACATGCATGGGTAACGCTAGTTCATATGTCACTGGCCCTTTCTTGGCTAGTATTTCAAAAGGTCCACAAAATCTAGGTGCTAACTTACTGCACCTACCCAAGCTCAATGAGCTTCGTTTGGATATTACTTTTAAGTAAACATGATCA
This sequence comes from Pseudotsuga menziesii, assembly GCA_001517045.1. Classification (NCBI taxonomy): domain Eukaryota; kingdom Viridiplantae; phylum Streptophyta; class Pinopsida; order Pinales; family Pinaceae; genus Pseudotsuga; species Pseudotsuga menziesii. The sequence continues at coordinate 24,172 of LPNX010700614.1, read as the reverse complement.
CCTATTTGAAAGTCCTTATCCTTTCTTTTTCGATCCGTATAACTTTTCTTACGGTCTTGTGCTTCTTTAAGATTCATTTGGACATTGGTAACCAACTATTCCAAGTCCATCAACAAATCAGGCCCTAACATGATCTGATCCACCAAGCTATCCCAATTAATCGGTGTTCTACACTTCCATCCATAGAGTACCTCAAAGGGGCCCATCTTAGTGGAAGTCTGATAACCATTGTTATACGCAAACTCTGTGAGATACAGGTAATCCTCCCACTTCATGGGGTTTTTCATGACATGCATTCAAAGCATATCCTCAACAATTTGGTTTACTCTTTCTATCTACCCATCTATCCGCGGGTGATATACAGTAATAAAGTTAAACTGCGTCTCCAATTCAGAGAATAAATATCTCCAATAGTTTTCTGTAAACTTAACATCTCAATCTGAGTTAATTGCTTTGGGTAGCCCGTGCAATCTAAATATCTCTTTCAAGAAGATATCAGCAATGTTCACAACTTTCTAGGTCAATTTCACAAGAATGAAGTGTGCTGCTTTCGACAACTTGTTGATGACCGCAAAAATAGAATCATTTTGCTTCTTAATTTTCGGTAAATCGAAGATAAAAATCCATACTACCTCCCACTTCCATTCTGGAATGGGTAATGGCTGCAACAATCCCGCAAGATGTTGATGCTCAGCTTTGACTAGCTGACATTTTGCAATAAACATTGCAATGTCGGCCTTTAACTTAGGCTATAAAAAGTGTCTCTTGATGGCAGATATCATCTTTTGATATCCCGGGTTCCCGGAGTAGGCTAATCGATGAAATTCCATGAGGGTGCTGGACCAAAGGTCCCCTCCTTCTAGAACATACAAACGATCCCTAGACCATAGTAGTCCGGATTCGTCTACCTTGTATTCTTTTTGTTGTTGAAACAACCTGTCTTCTTGGACTTTCTTGAGGATTTCCACATAGAAGAGGTCAACTCCATTGGCCACTCTAATCCTCTCATGCAAATCTGCATTGGTTTGACTCAAGGTCACGTCATAAATCATATGAGTTCATTGGGTCAAACCATCAGAAACCTTATTCTCTTTTCCCTTAATGTGATTTAGCTCGAAATGATACTCACTGAGGAAAGCCAACCATCTGGCTTGCCTCGCATTTAGATCCAGTTGATCAAATAAATACTTCAGACTCATATTGTCTGTCTTCAGAAGGTGTTCTTCTTTATTCTTTGAATAAACCAGTATGTCATCTATAAAGACTAAGAAAAAATTATCCAGATACCTACTGAATATGTTGTTCATCATACACATAAAGTTCGTGGGTGCATTGGTCAACCCGAATGGCACCACTACAAACTTGTAGTGCCCGTTCCTTATACGTAAGGAGGTTTTGTGAATATCCTCATCGCGAATCCGTACCTGATGGTGCCCGGATCGCAAGTCAATATTTGAAAATATTCTGGCTCCTCCCACTTGATCAAACAAGTCATCAGTCCTGGGGAGTGGGTGTAGGAATATATTAAACCCACTCACAACTTAGGATAAAATAATTAATCATTATTTGATTAATTATTCACCCACTAGCTTAATTAGTTGGCATCCACTTGCACCTTAAAGTCAATACATGCCATCTATATCCTAGGAATGATTTATTTCTGATTCTAGGTTGATCTAGAATTAGTATACAAGACTTTACAGCAGATTCTGCTTTTTTCTGTTTTTTCTGCTTTTTCCTGCTTTTCTATGGATAAGATAAAAGCTAGTCAACTAGGAAACTAGGAGATTTTGTTTCCAACCCATCCTCCATTATTTTTTCTCCATTTTCTAGGATTAGCATGTTATTTCCATCTCCTTGACAACTCACTCATGATTTTTCCAACTCGTGAGGTCCTTGATAGATTTAGCAAGTGCTTTATCCACCTATGGGGGTTTGCTATATTTTGGTAAGTCGGCCTTTTTGAGCTTTATGAGTTGTTTCCATACAATTCAACTTTTCTATGAGGGATGTACTATTTATGTACAATATTATTCATAATTATTCAATGGAAGGGTACACACCAATATTCATCTCTTCTTTCATGTGATTCAGTCTCTTTTCTTCTCTCTATTTTTCCTGTGTATGCTTGTGAGAATTCTTAGTAGCAAGATCTATTTCCTGTGCTTCTTTTTAGCATCATTGCACATAGCATTGATCTATTATTTCTACATGGTATCAGAGCTACAAGTTTGATCAAGTTCTACAGAGTTGAGGAGCGCTTCCAGTATCCTATCCCTCTCTGAAGAAGAGCTTGTCTAGCTTACAAGATTTTCTCCTAATTTGTTTTGCATGTTGCAGAGAGTATCTCTTAGAGCATATCAAAAAATTCAATATGGATTCAAAAGTTCCTCTACTATCTCCTTTCAACTATGTTG
>LPNX010700614.1:0-21580 GCA_001517045.1 Pseudotsuga menziesii | reverse complement strand
AATACTCAGATCCTTCTTGAAGATTGTGAACATCTCATTCTTTCCTCCTTTCATACAGAGGATTCATTACCAGTGTATTCCCATGAGTCTATTGATATGCTGATATGTGATCCTTTGGATTCTGATTTAGAAGCATATTTGCAGGTTGATACACATATAATACCACCATATATACCATCTACCATACCTCTGAATAATCCAAAGACTATACAAATCCCAAGCTCACTAGTTGATTCCTCATTGGTCTCTTATACAGTGATATTTATCTTACATGGTTTGAAGTCTTTCCTAACTTTCAGTGGCTGGTTATCCATGTCCTTATTCATATATGGACTGATATTAAACATGTTTGGATCTGTTCTAAACACTTATGATTCAGATCTTATGCCCATCCATCATTCAGATTTTTACACCTATCCGTTTTCCCCAGTTCCTCATAATTTTCCTAGTCTAGCCCTATATCCTCATGGAGCCACCGAAGCCTTTGTCCTTGCTGTTACATATGATAATATTTATGATATATCATATTTTTATCAGCCTCATATCAGATCTATATAGGTGCTACATCATATTGGAATATTGACATGTGATTCACATCACAATTTTGCAGCTATTCAGGGAATTGGGTGTGAAATAAATTGCCTTATTTTTTGTACTCTTTGGAAAGGAGTATGCACAAATCTCTTTTCCATTTCAGATTATGTTTGCATATCAGAGTTTGATAGTAGAAAGAGGCATTCATATAATTCTCCTACTTCATCAGTTGATGAGACACAAGGAGTCTCTCCTTTTCCTTCTTGCAGGTTCTACACTCCAGCACATGATCATGGAGTTCATGCTTTCTTCAAAAAGTCCTTCATCCAGAAGCAGTTCAGTCAGCTCATTAAAGTGAATATGAATATATATTGAAGACATATTTTGAATTTTGTGCCTTGTCCTATCTTGAGGGAGGATTTTCCCCATGTGGTTTTGCTTCTTTCCTCACTTTTCTGGACATAATAATTGTTAAAGGGTGAACATAGCCTTTTTGCTGGGCCCTATATGCATCCATATGCATCCATATTTTTTGTCATACCATCATAAAGTCAGAATTATAGGGGGGTGTAGGAATATATTAAACCCACTCACAACTTAGGATAAAATAATAAATCATTATTTGATTAATTATTCACCCACTAGCTTAATTAGTTAGCATCCACTTGCACCTTAAAGTCAATACATGCCATCTATATCCTAGGAATGATTTATTTCTGATTCTGGGTTGATCCAGAATTAGTATACATGAGTTTACTGCAAATTCTACTTTTTTTCTGCTTTTTCCTGCTTCTCTATGGATAAGATAAAAGCTAGTCAACTAGGAAACTGGGAGATTTTGTTTCCAACCCATCCTCCATTAGTTTTTATCCATTTTCTAGGATTATCACGTTATTTCCATCTCCTTGACAACTCACTCATGATTTTTCCAACTCGTGAGGTCCTTGATAGATTTAGCAAGTGCTTTATCCACCTATGGGGGTTTGCTATATTTTGGTAAGTCAGCCTTTTTGAGCTTTATGAGTTGTTTCCATACAATTCGACTTTCCTATGAGGGATGTACTATTTATGTACACTATTATTCATAATTATTCAATGGAAGGATACACACCAATATTCATCTCTTCATTCATGTGATTCAGTCTCTTTTCTTCTCTCTATTTTTCCTGTGTATGCTTGTGAGAATTCTTAGTAGCAAGATCTATTTCCTGTGCTTCTTTTTAGCATCATTGCACAAGCATTGATCTATTATTTCTACAGTGGGTAATGGTTCTTGATAGTCATTTTGTTCAACTAACGGTAATCGATGCACATCTGCATCGTAGCATCTTTCTTCTTTACGAACAGTATTGGTACTCCCCAAGGAGACACACTGGGTTGGATATACCCTTTCTCTATCAAATCTTGCAACTACAGTTTGAGTTCCACCAACTCAGGTGCACTCATGCGGTAAGGAGCTTTGGAGGCCGAAACTGATCCTAGGGTCAGTTCGATGGAAAAGTCTAGGTCTCGTTTCAGAGGCAATCTATATATTTCCTCAAGAAACACATTCTTGAATTCTTCAAGAATAGGGAAGTCTTATATGCATTGCTCCCTATCAGACTCTATGTATCGGATGTTCACTGTAAACAACTTGTAGCCTTTCTTAATGCATTTCTTTGCTTGTAAGGCAGATATTTGTCTTACAAAAACTTTCTTTGGAATGCCCCGAACCTTCACTTGGTTCCCTAGGCTATCGGTACACAATATAGACTTTTGCAAGCAATCGAGCAGGACATGGTGTTGTTCCAGCTATTCCATGCCAATAAGTACATCGTATGATCCTAAAGGTAGGATGTTCAGGTTTACCTCACATTCTTTGACAATTTATGAAACTTTCCATTTCGTACCTGTGGCTAACTGAACCAACCAAGGTTTATCATGTTTTACTTTTCCTAGCTTGCATTCATCAACAATTTTAGGTGAAACATAGCTCTATCAAGCACCGGGATCAATAAGCATTGAAATAGAGGTTTTCAAGATCTTACCTTCTATTTCAACCATTGTAGCTTGATGATTTGCATGTCAGCCATCCATTGCTGCATAGACCCGCGGGTTCCAGCTATGTCCTCAACAATTGGTTCTTCCTGTAAGTTATGCAAGACCCCACCGGTCATGTTCTTACAATCTCAGGAATAATGAGTCCTGTTGCATTTCCAGCACTTGATCTGTAGCAGGGTAGCATTAGCTCCACTTACTACTGGCTTGTTAACATTAGCAGCTGGTACATAAGGCTTTGTACTAGATTTATTAAAGTTTCAGTTCACTTGAAAGCTGTTATTCTGCTTTCTGTGTGGCTGTGGGTTGGACCCAGGTTTTTGGTTATCAAAGAAGTTTTTAGAATTGTCCCGGTTTTGGTTCATGTTCTCCTGCCTTAGCTATCTATGCTCATAACAAAGCCTAGCTTTATGCGTGTTGAATTTTCATATGCTTAGCTAAGACATCAGTATTTCATTTCATATTCATAACAAAAGAATATAAATAGGATCACTGAAAGATAGACAAGCACAACCATACAAAAGGAACACAAATACTTATCCTGGAAAAACCCTAAAGGGAAAAACCAAGCAAAAGATTCCTCAATATAGATGCCCCAAAAAGATAAAAGATAAAACCAGTAAGGAGATCAAAGCCTGATCCTCCTCCTTCTCCAGCTACTTCTCTTCTCCACTAATGTGCTACACAAGTGAGAGTGTGTGTGTCACAAATGAGGAGCACCACACCTCTATTTATATTCATCCATTCACTGGAATTAACTCATTCGACATGTAGGCTCAAGTTATACATGTAGGATCAAGTAACCACACTGGGGTGCTAATGACCCACCTTTACAATTAGAGGGGACTACCTCATGACTCTTATTAGTTCTTCCAATTAGAAGCATCGGGGTAGAAGATAATACAAGTGGTTCTCCCCGTAGGACCATCGGGGACCACAAAAGATACATATAGAATATTATTCGAAGTTACAATATTTCAACACTCCCCCTTAACGAGAAGGGTATTCTACAACAACATCAACAACAACAATAGTAGGAGAGAAATAGAGGACATCATCAGCATCATCAGGGTAACACATCTATAAATCATTGGATGCTTTTCAACATTATGTAGTCTTCATCCTCAATATTCAGTCTTCATCATCATTAATACTTTGACTGCTTCGATCAGCAACATCTTCAGCACTTTGACCTTTCGATCAGCAACATCATCTTCAGCACTTCGACCTTTCTATCAGCAACATCATATTTAGCACTTTGACCTTTCGATCAGCAACATCATCTTCAGCACTATCATCTTTAGCATTTTGACCTTTCGATCAACAACATCATCTTCAGCACTTTGGCCTTTCAATCAGCAACAACATCATCATCATACTCTGATCTTTTGATCAGAAACATCATCATGAAAACATCATCATCATCAAAATGTCATTATTATCAAAACCTCAACATCATCAATACATCAACATCATCAAAACATCAACATCATCATCATCAACATGATCCTTCCTTTTGGAATTATGGGATCAACATGTCTGTGGTACTCAGACGATCCTTCTTGTCGGAATTACGGGATTTAGGTCTTTACGGAGTTACTAATGATCATTCCTTTCAAAATTACAGGATCAACACATCTGTGGAGCTCAGACGATCCTTCCTTTCGGAATTACAGGATCAACACATCTGTGGAGCTCAGACGATCCTTCCTTTCGGAATTACAGGATCAAGTCTTTATGGAGCTACTAACGATCCTTCCTTTCGAAATTACAGGATTTAGGTCTTTACGAAGTTACTAATTATCCTTCCTTTCGGAATTACAGGATCAACACATTTGTGGAACTCAGACAATCCTTCCTATTGGAATTATAGGATCAACACATCTGTGGAACTCAGACAATCCTTCCTGTTGGAATTACAGGATCAAGTCTTTACGGATCTACCAACGATCCTTCCTTTTGGAATTACGAGATTTAGGTCTTTACGGAGTTACTAACGATCCTTCCTTTCGGAATTACGGGATTTAGGTCTTTATGGAGTTATTAACGATCCTTCCTTTCGAAATTACGGGATCAACACATTTGTGGAACTCAGACAATCCTTCCTATTGGAATTACGGGATCAACACACATTCTCAAGTACCAAAGTCACTGGATCCGTTCTGAACTGAAGTTGAAGGATGATGCAATCCTACCACCTTCTCGATGACCGAAGTTCACCGGATCCATTCTGAACCAAATTCCAAGGATGATACAATCCTGCCACCTTCTCGATGACCGAAGTTCACCAGATCCGTTCTGAACTGAAGTTCAAGGATGATACAATCCTACCACCTTCTCAATGACCGAAGTTCACCGGATCCGTTCTGAATTGAAGACCAAAGATGATGCAATCCTACCACCTTCTCGATGACCGAAGTTCACTAGATCCATTCTGAACTGAAGTCCAAGGATGATACAATCCTACCACCTTCTTGATGACCGAATTTCACCGGATCCATTCTAAACCAAAGTTCAAGGATGATACAATCCTACCACATTCTCGATGACCAAAGTCACCGGATCACTTCTGGAAACATGTCCTGGGATGATACAATCCCTCTTCATTCTCGAAGACCGAGGTCTCAGAGTCACTTTTGGACATATGTCCCAGGATGATACAATCCCTCTTCATTCTCGAAAACCGAGGTCTCCCAATCAATTTAAAGCAAGTGCCAAGAGATGATACAATCCCATTACAACATGACTACTCCCCCTTTCAGGGAAGGTCTTTCTGAACCACACCAAGCTTGTCTTGAAAGTGTTCGAACTTTACCTGAGATAGAGGCTTTATCAGCGCATCATCATCTAAACCATCTTCATCTACATTTTTATTATGTGAATACTGAGCTATCACCATCTGTATCTCCAATATGTGAGTACTGAAAGCATCATCAGGTCACCATCATTTGCATCTACAATATGTAAATACTGAAACATCATCTATATCTTTAGTATGGGAATACTGAAATCATCATCATCTATATATTCAGTATAGAAATAATGAATCACCATCATCTGTGTCTACAATATGTAAATACTGAAACATCATCATCTGCATCTTTATCTTGAATGTAGAAATACCGGATTTCTATGTGTTACGACGGAACACAGGGTTCTCTGTTATCACAACTCTCGTTATCACATAGAATCAATGTAGTATCCATCTTCAGTTCAAAGATACCTAATATCAGCTTTCGAATCCATATGGCTTCACAACTTAGTAGAGCAATCTGCTATGTACTCTGCTTCAACCATGCTACGAGAAACACTAGACTGTTTCCTGCTAAACCATGAACTCATAGCAAACCCCAAACAAAAGCATCTACCTGATGTGCTTTTCTTGTTTGAGATACTTCTAGCCCAATTGGCATCTGTGTAGCCATACAATCTATACTGATGGCTACCATCATAATATAAACCAAATTCTATAGTCCCTTTCAGATATCTCATCACATGTTTTGCAATTACTAGGTGAACCCGTCTTGGTTGAACAAGATATTGACTTAAGGTGTTCACAGCAAAACAAATGTCTGGTCTGGTATTTGTTAAGTACATTAATGACCTAATGATCTGTCTGTAATGAGTCATATCCACTAACTCTGATGAGTCATCATCTAACAGCTTCAGGTTGGAGTCCATGGGTGTGGCTATGACTTTGCATTCCAACATATTGAATCTCTTCAATATCTCTACTGCATACTTTCCCTGGTTGAGAAAGATTCCTTCCAAACTTTGCCATACTTCCAAACCTAGGAAATAATTCATTAACTCGAGGTATTTCATCTCAAATTCTTCTGCTAGTTTCTTCTTGCTTTCCATGACCTGTTTCTCATTTCTTGTCAAGGATAAGTCATCCACATATAATAAAAGGATGGAAAGTTCATCTTCTACAACCTTGAGATAAAGGTTAGGATCAACTTTACTCTTGGTAAATCCCATGCTCGACAAGAAACTATCTATTCTTCCATACCAAGCTCTGGGAGCTTGCTTTAGGCCATAGAGGGCCTTCTTCAACTTGCATACGTGATTCCATTTGGCTTCAACTTCAAATCCTCGTGACTATTCGATGTAAAAATCTTTCTCAATCATACCATTAAGGAAGGATTGTATTTACTTCATCATGGAAGCAACTACCATCATAGTTCTGAAGGAAGTGTACCTTGCTTTCTGGAGTAAGTGTCTCTTCAAAATTAATTCTCTCTTTCTTATAGAAACCTCTAGCCACAAGTCTTTCCTTAATTCTATCAGCAACATATTTTATCTTGCAAATCCATTTGTAAGATACCACATTCTTTCTTTCTGGTTTGAGTACTATATCCCAAACATCATTCTAGTATTCTTTCATCATAACATATTCCATGAGTTCATCTTTTCGGGTCATCAACATATCCTAGTCTTCTGCATTCAACCTTGAAGGTTGGAACCCACTTTACTCTTGGTAAAGTCTCGATTCAGCAGAAAGCTATCCATCATGTCGTACCATGTCAAACTTAGATATCTTCTGTAGTCACTCCCCCTGAAGTGGAGTATCATCTTCCCTCTTCATTCTGTACAGGTGGCTCTATGCTTGATATATACTTGTCAATAGAGTATGTCATGTCATAGTCTATTCTTTTTGAGGCAAATCATGAACCTTGCTTTGTACACTTGTTCTTGTAGATCCATATGGAAGATACTAAGTACTTCCCTTTATGTCTCGAAATCACATCGTATAGATCATTCCCCACGATCAACTGTTATTCTTTGATCATAGCTTCTTTCATAGCATTATTTTCTTCATCTTGAGTTATCTTTCGTACCCATGGTGGTATTCATCCTTCGGGGTGGATCTACCACTCTCTGAAGCTCTTTCTTCCGTCATGGTGTATCTGACCCTGGGAGCTTTAGATTCATGTTTATTGGAGTGAATTTTGAATTGTCATCACTTGTTCTTCGGAACATGTCTCATCCTTGTTTTCTTGTAGGAGGTTGTTCAGGACCTTTCCTACAATTCAAATGTACCAATTGCATGGTTAGAACTATTTCATAAAACATATGCATAATGAAAAATTCTTATGCATCATGCAATTGTTTAGCCAATACAACATTCATCCATATCTCACAGAAACTTTCTAGATGCTTTCCATCTATACCATGACATCATTGAGATTGTGCACTAATCCAATATGTCAGTAAAGAGGTTTCATTCTATATAAGTAGCAATGGAGAGATGTATAGCACCATGAGCTACTTATCGATCACATGCATATTATTAGTATACAGTCATTAATGCAAACAATCTATCATGTATAACACATCAACTGAATATAATCAAATGCATAACAAAACAATATCATTAAATGACAATTGAATACTTATCTTTTGTTTTTTTCATGGGTAGACTCCTTCTTGATCATTCTCCTTCATCATCTTCTTCATTCATGAAATCATCATTTCTTATCCAAATGATAAGATGGATAAGAGGTTCATCAAGAATTGAGTTCTTCATATTCCTCATCGCTTGAGGGATCTTCTTTGAATGGTGAGAGCTTGATCTTCAATTTGCTCCCATCTTTCTTCTTCTCTTCTTATGAGATGAGCTTCTTCTTCTTCCCAGAGTCAACTAAAAGTAATCACTTCCTTTTGGCACACATTCCTCGCATGAATGAATCCCATGATCATGGGAGGCCATTCAAGGTGGCTATCACCACTTTTGCATTCTCTGCTTCTTCTTCTACTGCTTCAAGATGTTATGCATTCTGGATCTTCACATTCTTCAATTGTTTTCTCAAATCCATCTTCTGAATTATGTTCTTATATTCAAATAGCTTGATCAAGGAATCAAACATGTTCGGTGTCTTTAGAGAATACACTTGTGGTACAAGTTGATCCATGATTGAATCAACAATGATCTTCTTGGCCTTCATCAAGTTCTTCTTGTGTAAGGCTTTGAGGCTCATCTCCCTCTAGAACCGGAACCTCTCTACTCATGTAGGTGTCCAATTCATTTTCTTCAGAGAGATCAAATACTTCCATGCTTGGAAGTTTTCAACTTCACCAATATTATCATCAAGCTGATGTGATAGATCACTTTGAAAAGAGAACCTCAAATGCAAATAGCAAAAGATTAGATCTTACCGATTTGAGGTGTCCATCCTGCTTTCGGAGCTAGCTGATCTAGGGTTTGTCAGAGAAACCCTAATTTTCAAAACTTGGAATCTTTTAGATATGATTGGATAGAAATATAGATCTCTTCAAATGGAGCTGTCCAATGTACTCCTTTTTTCTGAAAATAGTGGAGGGAAGCTCCCGGAATAGGAAGCCCTAGTTTTCCAATTTCTTCTGCAGAAATGTCTGTTACTGTTTCTGTGATATCTCCGAAATTACTGCTCCTCTACATCTGAAATTTCTCACTGAAGTAACCTCACATGTCCCTGATCCAAAACCATAGGATTCATCATAATTTATTTCACCAATTGGGATTTATGATCATTTTCCCAAGGTGACCTGTTACAGGACTGTTCAGAATAGTGAAGTTGTACGGAATGCCATGTGTCACTGGTTCATCTTCAGGTTCTAAAATTCGGACCATAGAAATTAATTTCTGTGCTCTTTCTGGAACATCTTTAGGAATTCTATTTGGACCTATGTATCCCGCGCTACAGTAATTCTCCCCAGGTGTCCTGTTTAGGGATGAATTCTGGAAGAGGCTGAAACCCTAACTTGGAGGGGTCATATCGCCCAGAATATAGAAAATATGAGGCTGAATTTTGGACACAATGTAAATCAGGATTTTATCTTCGGCCTATGCAATTTTTAGCTCTTGGCCCTTCGCAAATATCATAATATAGTGAAAGTACCAAAACTTAACAGTTTTAGTATTTAGGGTTTTTCTAGCTTGGGGTCAAACTAGGGTTTGACTTTCTTGAAGTTTCACCCAACCAAAAATATTGATCCGGGTCTCTAAACTTCAATTTTGATGAGGAGAGAAATCCTATTCTAGGGTCACTCAAAAGTTCCTCTTCTGCAAGAATCCCTAATTTCCCGCACCGAAAACTGAAAATGCTCGGAATCGAATTCTGCTTCGATAGAAAGATGCATCCTTCAATGGAGAGTCAACCTAGCCTTCTTTTGCTGATCGATTGTGGAGAGAGAACCAAAAAGTAAGAAGCCCTAGATTCTATAGCTGCATAATGTCTTCTTTCTGGGTGGCTCTGATACCATGTTGAATTTTCATATGCTTAGTTAAGACATCAGTATTTCATTTCATATTCATAACATAAGCATATAAATAGGATCACTGAAAGATAGACAAGCACAACCATACAAAAGGAACACAAATATTTATCCTTTGAAAACCCTAAAGGGAAAAACCCAGCAAAATCTTCCTCAATAAAGATGCCCCAAAAAGATAAAAGATAAAACCAGCAAGGAGATCAAAGCCTGATCCTCCTCCTTCTCCAGCTACTTCTCTTCTCCACTAATGCGCTACACAAGTGAGAGTGTGTGTGTCACAAATGAGGAGCACCACACCTCAATTTATATTCATCTGTTCACTTGAATTAACTCATTTGGCATGTAGGCTCGAGTTAAATCATGTAGGCTCGAGTTACACATGTAGGCTCAAGTAACCACACTAGGGTGCTAACGACCCACCTTTACAATTAGAGGGGACTACCTCATGACTCTTATTAGTTCTTCCGATTAGAAGCATCAGGTTACAAGATAATACAAGTGGTTCTCCTGGTATGACCATCGGGGACCACAAAAGATACATATAGAATATTCTTCGAAGTTACAATATTTCAACAATGCGGTGTGGTATCCAAGGTCTTAGGCATGTCGAATTCAATCCTCTAGGAGGAAGAAATCCTAGGAACTGTTGGATCTTTACCTTTTCTTATTTTATGTATGGTACATAATGCAACAGATCTAGAAATCTGTTAATAAGCGCATCCATAGTCATGGATCCCATGCGTAGCTCGTGAAACTCTTTCACTTTTTTGTTCGACATATATTTCTCTTGGAAAGGTTTCTGGAAGGTATTCCAACGTATTTCTCTTAGATCATCTTTCTTGGTGTGTTTTAAATCTCTCCACCATCTGGCTTCCTTTCCATTCAAGTTATAGATGGCAAGATGAGCTATCATCTCACTTGAGTAGTTATGAACCTGAAAGTATTTTCTCATGCCGAGCAGCCACTATTTAGCCTTCTCCCTAGTGTTTACTTCACCTTCATAGGTCGGGGCTCTTATTTTTCTAAACTCCCCCTGAAGACTGTCATTGCTTCTTTGTTTCTTTCTTTAAGGAGAAAGAGAGACATCACTTAAAGGACTGTAATGATCTCCTTTCGGTGCTTCAGGGGTACGTTCCTCTTTTTCTCCTTCTCTTGGGATGCTGGCCCGTTTATGGTAAGGTTATCTTTTGGAACTGTTTGTGGACTGGGTAGGTTTACCCTACGAGATTCCTCCCATCATATTTCTTAGTAATGCTTCATTTATAGCTTGTTGTTCTTTTCTTTCATTCAAAATGTCTTCTTTGAGACTTCGCAATTCTTCTTGAAGACTGTGTGTAGTCTTCAAAATACCAGAATTCAGCTTCACCACCTGTTCTCCTTTTGGGGTGGGGGTGTTCATTCTCCCTTTCCAGCTGTTATCTTCCTTAGTGTTCATAAAATGAACTATTCAGTAAAAGTTTCCTGAAATTTCAAAATTTGTAAATAACAGAGAAATTTCATGTTAGTAACAAATTTAATATCATACTTTATTTTCATGGCAGTAAGTGCTTGGTGCGCCCATAGGTCTATTAGTATTGAAATGGGCTCTGATACCACTTGTAATGTCACCAAAAATTGAAAATAAAGTTTATTATTAGGCTAGTAAATACTACCTACATGGAACATTATTTACTTGCGGAACTATATCGTACACTTCATGTACCATTGTTTACTCATAAGTTGTTCTTACGTTCTGTCATTTACTTTCAGCCATGATTATTAATGTATTTTACTTATGAAGTCGTACTGCTGTTTTACTGCTTAGTATTAGGTTTATACATCTGTCATGTATGTGTCGTTACTTGATTTAAATGCTTCGTCCTTTCTGCATAGTCTTACTTGTTACTTATAAAGTCCTAACTTAACTTTGTTTGTGGAAAAAAAGTGGGTGGAGTGGCGGGACTCGTTCTCCCATGACGGTCTGAGAGGTAAAGGTGTTTACTTGTTTTTAGGATTACTTAGTTCTTCGAACTAAGGCACCTCTTTTATTTCATGTGTAGTTCATACTTTGGTGACGAGGTCTTATTGAAAGAGTACTGAACACCTTGATCCTAAATAACTTACTGCTAGTTGTTACGGTTCCTTACCGACTCAGATTCATAACGTGGTAAGTGTTGCTTTTGTCAATTTAGCTATCACAACTAAATTTCCTGTGCACTACTTAAAATTCCTTAAGGTTTATGTTTCGTCTTTTTATAACTTAATATAATATCGTTCTATGTTTATTTTTTTTAAACTATTAACATCTCCTATGTTCTCTTATTTGCAGGTTATGATCTTGGCTTAAAACTAGACCTTTGATTTTTATAAGGGTTAATTATTAACATGGCATATTTCATATGCCATGTTCACTAAGCGTTAAGCTTAGGGCATTCACATTGTATTAGGTTAAGGCTTTAAGCCTATGGTTTATATGTTCTCTATATGTTGTATGCCTTGTGGCTTAAACCTTGGACTAGCGCATGCTATACATGGACTATGTACCAAACATAACCTTGCTATATAATTAAATGTTGTGATATGATCTGGGGTGGCGACATATTATATGTTTGAACTATATACGTTGGGGTTTAACGTTTTTCCATGGGAGTGGAGACTATCGTTTGGTGACGATTTCAAACTATGGCAAAGTAGGTTTTTTGGATTTGATGTTGGAAACCAGCTGGTGCCATTAATGCACCTTGGTTTTCATGGCAACCCAAACTTAGGCTTGTCTCATAGAGGTTTGGTCATTTCAATTGTCAATTGGGGTTTGGTCTTGGCTCTGCGCAAGGGAAATGGAGGAGACCTCCAGACTTGGAAGGTAAGCTTCGCTTGGGGTTTTATTACCTGTTATTTCGTGTTGTTTTGAAGATTCTATCGTTTCCATACTTCTAACTGATGGTTTCGCTGGTTGGTTGCAGGTGCTGAGGTATGGGGAAGAGCAGTGTGGCTCAAGCTCGGTAGTGGGTTTGAGAGTGAGCGAAGTGAAAATTAAGCCTTTCCAACAAGCTTACGCCTGCTGTCTCTTAGCCTGTTTGCATTGTGTTTCTTCGTTTGGTTTTGGGGCTCTCTATGGGGTTTAAATTCGCCTTCGGGCACGAAATGAACAGACTTGGATTTTTAAATTAATGGTGTGGTGTTTTTGGCCATGGAGCAAACTTGTGTCGTCACAGGCTCTATGTATTTAATTTTTGGGATTATGTAAATCATAAATGGATTTGGGGCTTTTGAGCCATGGGCTGCACCATTGCTTGCAATGGTGCCATAGCCCATTGGCATGCCTGTGTGGACTTGAATGCGATGATGGAATTACTATGCATAATGTAAATACTCTGTGTTTATGAAGTGGTCATGGTTATTATGTTTACTGTGTGTGTCGATGAAATTTACGCTGTGTTAAATTAATAGCATGTGTGTTATTTGGTTGGGTCGAGGTCGTGCTTGCAGCATTAGACAAAGACTAAGGTATTACAAACTTGATGTAGCGGATGTGTTTGGTTGTTATTTTAATAGCGTTGATTTTATTTAATGTAGACTGCATACTCTAATGTATAGTGTGACCTTGTAACCAATACCCACAGGGTTGGAACCCTATTAGTGGTTGATGTAATGAGTTGTATTTCATTTAGACGAGGGTTGGGCCTATATGCCCATAGGATTCGATTCATGTCCCCGTTGTAATTATTTGGAACCGTGATACAATTTCGATATATTTAATACATGGACCGATTCCTGTGTATGCTTTTATCTGGTGTTTATCTTCATTATATGGAATGAGATGTATGTTATGTAATTTTGGTTATTATTTATGCATATATGATATGGTTGTTTGATTTAAGCCTGATACTTGGGTTGTGAACCCACAGGGGTCGAATTTGTGACCTTTGTTTATAATTAATGTTTATGTGCTTTATGAGATGGGACCTTTGAATTACTTGTACATGTAATTATGATGTTATTTATTTTAATTACTAGGACTGTGGATTTAGATGTGAATAGAGATGTGAATCTTTGGACCAAAAGGATGGTCACGATACTTCTTGCTCATTTATTTATGATAATGTATTTTTAAATGCAATGATTTACTATTTAATTTGTATTCAATGAGATAGACCTTGAAAGGTCTTTACTGGTTTATTTATCTTGGATTTAAATGTAGAATAATTTATAGATAGCTTTCAGATTTGTTTATGTACGATGTCTTCATCTGTTTTTATATATATATATATAATAGTTTAGTTTGTAGATAGTACCTTAGTTTATCTAGGTTGTAAATAATGTATTTAAATCTTGGTTCTAAGATTAATCTATTTTAATCTATAACATGTCTACTAAAAAATAAAATATGTCAGTAGAGTAAGGGCTGGTGCAAGCTAATGCTGGTCACTTATGATGCGTTTGTTGCAATGGACTTCTGGAAAAACAAAAATCTGAACGTCAAAAATCAACATTAGAGGTACCTACACAACTTTTTTGAATATGGTGTAAGAATATGAAACGTGGACAATCGAATTACCTTCCGGAATGTATAACTTTTATTTATGGAAACTAAGTATAAATCCCCAAAAATGAGGATCTTCTAAGGTTGGTATGTTATTTTTTTCCCAAAAAATAATGAATATGTTTGCGTTGGTCCACTCGTTTGGTATGCAAATGGTGGAATTTTGTGAAAAAAATTATATAGGGTTGTATATAACAGGTGTGTCTAGTGCAGCGTTAAGTTGAAAAATTGTTTTGAACATGCGTGCATGCATCTGTTAAGTTAAAAATTTGTTTTGATTTTATTTTCAAGCATTTGCAATGGAATGATGATGAGGAGGAGGAGGATGATGACAATGATGATGATGGAGATGACGATGATGATGAACAATGAGGTGATGATCATCATCATCATCATCATCACGATGACTATGACTATGATGACGATGATAATGATGATTACGATGATGAGGATGATGATGTTGATGATGACCATGATGATGATGACCATGACGGTGATGATGAACATTGATGATGACGATGATGATGACTATGATGATGATGAAGATGATGATGATGACGATGACGATGACGATTATGATGATGACAATCATGAATAGTATGACTATGATGACAATGATTATGATGATGATTATGATGATGACTATGAGGGTGATGATAATGATGATGATGATGACGACAATGATGATGATGAGGATGATGACTATGATGATGATGAGGAGGAGGAGGAGGAGGAGGATGACTATGATGAGGATGATGAGGATGATGATGATGATGATGATGATGATGATGATGATGAACAATGATCGTGATGATGAGGATGAGGATGATGACAATGATGATGAGGATGAGGATGACGATGACGATGATGACAACGATGGTGACGATGATGAGGAACAATGATGATCATGACGATGATGATGATGATGATAGGTTTAGTTGAAGCTTTGCTTTGAGTTTATTTTCAAGCATTTTCAATGGAATGATGATGATGACCATGACGATGATGATGAACAATGATGATGAGGAGGAGGAGGATGATGACAATGATGATGATGAGGATGATGACTATGATGATGACGATGAGGATGATGATGATGATGATGATGATGATGACGACGACGACGATGATGATGAACAATGATGGTGATGATGATGATAAGGATGATGCCAATGATGATGATGAGAATGATGACTATGATGATGATGACGAGGATAAGGATGATGATGACAATGATGATGACGATGATGATGACGACGATGATGAGGAACAATGATGATGATGATGATAGATTTAGTTGAAACTTTGCTTTGATTTTATTTTCAAGCATTTGCAATGGAATGATGACGATGAGGAGGAGGAGGATGATGACAATGATGATGATGAGGATGATGACTATGATGATGATGATGATGGCGATGACGATGATGATGAACAAAGATGGTGATGATGATGATGATGAGGATGATGATGATCACGATGACTATGACTATGATGATGATGATTATGATGATTACGACGATGATTAACATGATGAGGATGATAATGTTGATGACGATGAGGGCGATGACGATAACGACGATGATGAGTAACAACGATGATGATGATGATGATGATGGTGATGATGATGATACGGATGATGACAATGATGATGATGATGAGAATGATGACTATGAGGATGATGAGGAGGAGGAGGAGGAGGATGATGATGATGATGACGACGATGACAATGATGGTGATGATGATGATGATGATGATAATAGGTTTAGTTGAAAAATCGCTTTGATTTTATTTTCAATCATTTGCAATGGAATGATGATGATGACGAGGAGGGGGATGATGACAATGATGATGACTATGATGACGATGATGATGATGATAATGATGGCGATGACGATGATGCTGAACAATGATGGTGATGATGATGATGATGCGGATGAGGATGATGATGATGATGATGATCACGATGACTATGACTATGATGATGATGATGATTATGATGAATACGATGATGATGATGATGATTTTGATGGCGACGATGATGATGATGAGGAGGAGGATGATGATGACTATGATGATGAACAATGATGGTGATGAGGATGATGATGATCATGACAATGATGAGGAACAATGATGATGATGATCATGATGACTATGACTATGATGACGATGATTATGATGATTACAATGATGAGGATGGTGATGTTGATGACGACAATGATGATGATGATGAGGATGATGATGACTATGATGATGGACAATGTTGGTGATGATGATGATGAGGATGATGACGATGATGACGATGATGAGGAACAATGATGATGATGATGATGATGATGATAAGCATGATGACAATGATGATGATGATGATGATGACGACAATGATGATGAACAATTATGGTGGTGATGGTGATGAGGATGATGAGGATGAGGATGATGATGACGACGACGACGATGAGGAACAATGATGATGATGATGGTAGGTTTAGTTGAAAATTGCTTTGATTTTATTTTCAAGCATTTGCAATGGAATTATGATGATGAGGAGGAGGATGATGACGATGATGATGATGAGGATGATGACTATGATGATGATGATGATGAGGAGGAGGAGGATGACAATGATGATGATGAGGATGATGATGATGATGACGAGGATGATGATGATGATGATGATGGCGATGACGATGATGATGAACAATGATGGTAATGATGATGATGATGAGAATGAGGATGAGCATGACTATGATGATGAACAATGATGGTGATGATGATGATGAGGATGATGATGATAATGGCGATGATGAGGAACAATGATGATCATGATGATGATGATCATGATGATCATGATGACTATGACTATGATGACGATGATTATGATGATTACGATGATGAGGATGGTGATGTTGATGATGACAATGATGATGATGAGGATGAGGATGATGAACAATGATGATGATGATGATGATTATGATGATGATGATGGCGATGATGATGAGGAACAATGATGATGATGATGGTGATGGTGATGATGATGATAAGCATGATGACAATGATGATGATGAGGATGATGACTATGATGATGATGATGATGATGATGATGGCGACGATGACGATGACAATGATGATGAACAATGAAGGTGGTGGTGATGATGATGAGGATGATGATGAGGATGATGATGATGACGACAATGATGAGGAACAATGATGATGATGATGATTGGTTTAGTTGAAAATTTGCTTTGATTTTATTTTCAAGCATTTGCAATGGAATGATGATGATGATGAGGAGGATGATGACAATGATGGTGATGAGGATGATGACTATGATGATGATGATGAGGATGATGATGATGATGATGGCGATGAAGATGATGATGAAGAATGATGGTGATGATGATGAGGATGAGGATGATGAGGATGATGATGATGATGATGATGGTGATGATGATGATGATGATGACTATGACTATGATGACGATGATTATGATAATTACGATGATGACGATGATGATGTTGATGGAGATGATGATGATGATGATGAGGATGATGATGACTATGATGATGAACAATGATGGTGATGAGGAGGAGGAGGAGGAGGAAGATGATAACAATGATGATGAGGAACAATGATGATGATGATGATGATGATGATGACTATGACTATGATGACGATGATTATGATGATTACAATGATGAGGGTGGTGATGTTGATGACGACAATGATGATGATGATGACGACGATGATGATGAACATTGATGGTGATGATGATGACGATGATGATGATGAGAATGATGATGATGATGAAGAGGAGGAATAATGAAGATGATGATGGTGATGGAGATGATGATGATAAGGATGATGACAATGATGATGATGAGGATGATGACTATGATGATGATGATGACAATGAGGGTGATGACGACGACGACGATGATGATGATGACAATGATGATGAATAATGATGGTGATGATGAGGATGATGATGATGATGATGATGATGAGGAACAATGGTGATGATGATGATGATAGGTTTAGTTGAAACTTTGCTTTGATTTTATTTTCAAGCATTTGTAATGAAATGATGATGATAAACAATGATGATGAGGAGGAGGAGGAGGAGGATGACAATGATGATGATAATGATGATGATGATGATGATGATGATGATGGCGATGACGATGATGATGAACAATGATGGTGGTGGTGATGATGATGATGATGATCACAATGATGATGATGATGATGATGATGATGACTATGACTATGATGTTGATGACCATGATGATGATGACCATGAGGATGATGATGTTGATGACCATGATGATGATGACCATGAGGATGATGATGATCATGATGAATATGATGATGATGATGACAATGATAATGATGATGATGATGATGATGATGATGATGATCATGGATAGTATGACTATGATGACGATGATTATGATGATGATTATGATGATGAGGATGATGATGACTATGAAGGTGATGACAATGATGACGATGATGATGACAATGATGATGATGAGGATGATGACTATGATGATGATGATGGGGATGAGGATGATGATGATGATGATGATGAAGATGGGGAGGATGATGACTATGATGATGATGATGAGGATGAGGATGAGGATGATGATGATGATGATGATGATGATGATGATGATGATGATGATGATGGTGATGATGAAAATGATGATGAACAATGATGGTGATGATGATGATGAGGATGATGACTATGATGATGATGATGATGAGGATGAAGATGATGATGATGATGACGATGATGGTGATGATGATGATGATGATGATGATGAGTATGAGGATGATGACGACGATGATGAGGAACAATGATGATGATGATGATGTTAATAGGTTTAGTTGAAACTTTGCTTTGATTTTATTTTCAAGCATTTTCAATGGAATGATGATGATGAACAAAACAAAACTGTTCACTATTTTTTCTTAAAACATAGGGATGCATGTGCATCCTTGTATGCGATCGCACAAAACATGCACGCATGTCCACATACGCGTGCGCGTGTGTCATTAGGAGTGCGCACACGCTCATATTTTCCACATTGGAAATCCAGTGCACACGTGTCATTAGGAGTGCGCACATGCTCCTATTGTCCACATTGGTAATCCGGCGTGCGTGTGTCATTAGGAGCGTGTGCACGTGTGTGTCATTAGGAGTGCATGCATGCTCCTATTGTCCACATTGGAAATCCGGCGTGGAGGTTCGCCACTACCGAAGCAGGAGCGCATGCGCGACTCTAAGGGTGCATGCACATTCTTGTTTTTTTTCCACTCGTGCGCTCCCATTGTATCATATTTGGGTAGCAGCTTCTTGCGGGCACCCGTAAGAAAGGTTAAAAGTATAGCTATATAGTAATCTGAAACAAAACCTAGTTTTCATTAAACCTAGTTTAAGTAATGAAGATAAATATAGAAACTAACTTATTTGAACAAACCCAGGTGAATTCAGCATGAGGTGTAATTTGCGGCCTAGGGTTACAATTTAAGAAATGTAAATCCTAGATGATATGGACAGAACAATCATTTCTAGGGTTAGAAATACAATGTGAACCTTTACCTAAAGCAGCCAATATCTATGCTAGAAATGAAGTTGACATACTAAGAATTCATACCTGTAATTTTTTGAAGCTTATTTAATGGCTGAACCTACACACTTTCAATAACCAACATTAAAAAATTAAGACGACTATGACCTCTGTTTTGATGACCAAATCACTTGGGAACTACCACGTTCCACCCAACCATGACCCAGAACCGTTTCTGGTTTTAATCCGGATCCCCCTGAGCTGGACTCCAACATGCAAGTAGCTTAAAGCTCCTAAGGTAGGGTTTCCTATCTAGTATATCAGATCTGGATT
This sequence comes from Pseudotsuga menziesii, assembly GCA_001517045.1. Classification (NCBI taxonomy): domain Eukaryota; kingdom Viridiplantae; phylum Streptophyta; class Pinopsida; order Pinales; family Pinaceae; genus Pseudotsuga; species Pseudotsuga menziesii. Next base: position 1,323 of record LPNX010700614.1, on the reverse strand, counting down.
AGTTCTCCTTTTTCCTTCCAGGAAAATGTTTCTCCAAGAATTTACTTGAGAGCAAACAAGCAGAAAAATGACTCCTCTAATGATAGATCAGAACCCCAAGTCTTTCCTTGGCTTGAGTCTTTATAGACATACTTTTCATTCAAAGGGACAGTTAAATCAAGAAACCTTGGTTCCTTGATTTAACCCTTTTCAATTACTTTAGGTAATTATTAATATTTTAACTTAGGAACTTTCTACTAGTTCCTAATTAGAATTTTCAGGTTTTGGACTATTTATTATCTTTACATAATAAATAATAATTGGATGAAGCTTTTCTTTCTCTTTTATCATTAATATTATAATTATATTCGACTCTTTATACATACCATGAATAGAGGGGTGTGTGCAAGAAGTTGAGGAACCTTTTTATATGCAATGGTAGAATGAAGCCTATCACTCTTGATCCATAAAATAGAAATCATCCCAAGCAATCCCGACCCTGCCAAGCCTAGTCCTAAGGATGCCAACATGCTTGCGAGCTAGGATAGTACACAAAAACGCGCTCCTGTTTTACCTTACAAAAACGCGCTCCTGTTTTGCATCAATAAAATGCGCTCCTATTTTGCTTCATTAAAACACACTCCCGTTCTGATTCAATAAAACATGCTCCTATTTTGTTTCAATAAAACGCGCTCCCATTTTGCTTCAATAAAACACGCTCCTCTTTTGCTTCAATAAAACATGCTCCTGTTTTTCTTTTATAAAACGTGCAAAATGGGGGGGGTCCTTAGAGGTAAGGGGAGACATAGGGATGTGTCTGTGTGTGTGTGTGTGTGTGAGAGAGAGAGAGAGAGAGAGAGAAAGATAGAGTGGAGGAGGGGGGGTCCTTAGTGGGATGGGGTGACCTGTGGATATGTGTGTGTGTGTGAGAGAGAGCAAAAGGTGTGTTGGGATTTTAGGAGTGGGGTGGAGGGTTAGATTAATGTGGGGGTGTCTAGGTGTTGTAGAGGGGATGTAGTAGGGGGGTGGGGGTTAGAGTTAGTTCGATTGGTTGGGGAGTGATATAAGGGATGGGGGCGTTAGTCGTAAGGGGAGACCTATGGATGTGTGTGGGAGTGTCTAGGTGTTGTAGATTATAGGTTAGCAGCGGGTGTTAGTGGTAAGGGGAGACATAGGGATGTGCGTGTGAGAGAGAGAGAGAGAGAGAACGATAAAGTGGAGGGGGGATCCCTAATGGTATGGGGTGACCTGTGGATGTGTGTGTATGTATGTGTGTGTGAGAGAGAGAAGAAGGGACGTGTTAGGAATTTAGGAGTGGCAGGGGGGGGGGTAGATTAATGTGGG
>LPNX010700611.1:38275-56530 GCA_001517045.1 Pseudotsuga menziesii | reverse complement strand
AATTAATTGATTGCACCCTAATTTATATAATAATAAAAAATGTAAATTTTCATTATTTGATAAATTTATTATTATAATAAAAAATGCTACATTATTGAGTAAAGGAGCCTATATTTCAATTTTAAAATCATTTAAGTGTTTACATATTTTTCTATTTATTAAATACTTTTGTATATAATAAATGTATTTTGATTAAATTAGTAGTAAAAGTTTTAATATATATTCTTATACACGGGTTAGATTTATAACGAAAAGTAAAGTTAAAATAGTTATTAAACTCATGTGGGAATTGTTTAAACCGTGCGCCATTAATGGAGATGTGCTAGCACTCTAATGACACTATATCATTAATAATCATACCAAGTGGTATAATGTGATAGACATCTACCTTGCGTTGTGATGTCTTATGGGAATAACCTATAGACTCGACAATTTACATCAATCGGACAATTAGGGCTCCATTTAGAGAGTGACAGTGCTCTGTTAGGCCTAGGATTAGTAGATAGGTTATTCCTGTCTTATGTATAGAGCTACCATGTTTCTATTCACAAGAAGACCCACACCTTATGTAACATGAACGACTACCATGGTATGATTAACAAATTTTTATATTATATTTGCATACTTTAATATATAAATTTTCTTTTTAAAATCATCTAAATTTAATTTAATTGGGTTGTTATCGCATAGATAACTATCGTTATAACCAAATGATTTCAGTTTGCATGCCTTAAAGTTCTCTTCAAACCATTAAAAAGATTACACACTTGTTAGGTAAGAGATTAAAACGAGCAATAAATTTCACAATTTATGTTACATATATTGCATACTATTGTTGATCGAAATTATAAGATGCCACATTATGAACCCAATCTTAAAAAGCAAGAATTCGAGACAAACCTAATATGAAAAACTCGAATAGCAACATCATGATGCGAACAATTAAAGGAAACCTAATCTGATAAAACGAGTGTGATCAGAGGCTGGAACGTGTAATAGCAGGAGCTTTGTGGATTGCATGATTGATTTCTGCTTGAAATCTTCGCATGGCAGCAGAAGGCAAACAAAGGGGAACCACTATTCCCTCCACGCCACTTGTATTGCAATGCGAGATGAAGTTGTTGACCAGACCCGGTACTACTCCCACCCCTCCTCTTGCCGGATCCCCGTAGGACGCTCCTCCCCACCCAAAATCCACATCTCTGAACCGCATTTTGGAAACGTCGGAAACAAAAAATGTGTTCACCACTGTGCAATGAGGGCGCCCTTTCAATTCACAGTCGTTTTCGCTTCTTTGATCAATTTCACAGCGAAAGAAAGCGGTTTGTTTGCCAGCTCTTCTGCGGTCGCCTTAGCGCATGCAAGGCTTATAGCATTTCCATAGAACCCTTCTGGAAGCGGTGGCTCGGATTTATTGCGGGCATCCACGGTGAATATCAACCGAGCTTCCTGCTCCGCAGCCAGTTGGACAGCCTTCGTTCTTAAACGCCACAAAAAGGCCGATAGAATTTCAAAGGTTGTGTACTTTCCTTTCCCTACTGCTTGCCTTTTGAGCCACTCGATCTCCTTGTGTAAGAAGAAGAATGATTTGTGGATCAGCTCGTTAGCGGACACCAACTGCCCATCTTTGTCCTCTATTTGATCGTATTCGTAGAGAGGATATTTGACAGTAGGCTTCATTCGGGGTCGGAGGATTTCTCTTTTCCAAACCGGGAGAACCGAAGGCCTGCTTCCCCCCTTCACCATTTCGGCGAGAGCGTTCATGAACTGAAGGATGCCAATTCCATCGGTCATGGAGAATATGAACCCTCCGCATCTCAGACGCGTTACCTGAAACGTCATGATAAACAGTATCTTCAGAAAACACAATTTCGATTAGAATAAATAGCATTCAATCCCACCATGCCCGATTACAGGTGCAGGCGAGTACGCGATTTGAATTCATGCAAGAAAATCGACTCAGGAGTCAGAGCATGAATGAATTAACCTGAATGAAAAAGAGAGGAGAATTGGTAATAGTCTGTGAGTTGGGCACGTCGTGCAGCAGATCTTGCCAGCAGGGAAAGGACGGCTGGAGGTCTCCGAATTCGTCAAGAGCAATGTTTGCATCGGCTTCCACAAACAGAACGCCTTCTCCCGTGCACTCCACCACGAGCTTACCGGCGGGCGCCTCTCGGACTCTTCCGGCGAAAGGGTAATAAAACACTAAAATCTTGGCCAGCCCTTCTCTGATAACTCTGGCGGGATCTTCACCCTTTGATGGGTTGAACCGATAGAACTGAATGCTGGGAAAATGAAATCTCAGAGTGGCTTGATCATCGATATTAGAGAGGTATAGAAACTCTTTCGGAGTAGGCAGAGAAGGTTCCACTAGGACGGCCGGCATCCTGGTCACCTTGAACTGCAGAGATGCCATGAAAGATCAAAATTCGGAAACGTCGACGAAGTCGAAATTAGAAATGGCTACAAGATTTACAGGAGACGTGCATTAGGCGACAAAATATATAAGCATCTTATGTTTTGGATATTAATTATAGGCGACAAAATATTTAAGCATCTTATATTTTGGATATTAATTATAGGTGACAAAATATATAAGCATCTTAGCATTGTGAGAGTAGCCAATAACTCCACCGCTCTATGGAGGTGCGCCATGGCAAATAGTTAATTAGTTACTGGTGGCATTTAACAGTTTTGTTGAAATATTTATGTTTATAGGTGTTTTTATTTGATATTTGGGTTGGATTATTTTTTTTATTTTTTTATTTACCATTTAGGGCTAGATAAATGTGTTTTGGATATTAATTATATGGTAGTAGTTCAAAATTCTAGTGGCAGTAGTTAAGTGGACAGGCCTATATATGTTAGAATTTTAGGGTGGACTATCATGTATGCTTTTTCATCTACCGGTAAGGATGAGACAAGTGTACTGTGATTCTATGGTAGTTGTTCAAGATTAAACGAGAATAAGACATTAATTGAGTGGTTAGATTAATGGCATTTTGCAAGTGGTGTTTTGTATAGTTGTAATATGAATTAAGTTAACACTCACACAAGTTGATGTAATGTGATCTAATGATATGGGAAAGAAATAATTTTTAGAACGTAGTGCTATGTATAAGGATATACCTTGTTAGTGCCCCAATAAAACTGAAACTAGGATAGCTTTATGGCACTGAGGAAATTTGCATTGAATGAATGGATCACCTACATGAGGTTTAGGTGGGAAGATAAATGCATTAGGTTAAAGATAAAGACAAGATGAATGTTTAGTTTTTATAATTGAAATTTAAATATGTTATATGAAAATGCTTATGGTTAATAATTATTGACAGTGATGCTAAAACTAAAGGAAACGAGATGCATCGGGACTATGTTATAAATAGATTTCGACAACAATAATGTTTATATATATATATACGATCGCATATGTATATGAATGCATCATACTATGACAGAATGAACTATTACATGTACATGTATTAAAATGGAGTTATAAGGATGTATTATGTGATATGTTGAACAAATTGAAAAGAGAAGAAAATTGTTTTATACTTAGACTTAATCAAAACTTAGTAGAAGATAATTCATTTCGTGTACAAAAGTTTAATTGTACTAAAGTATAGATTTGTAACAAGTAGTTTATTGTGAAGTAGAGTGAAGTGCAAACATGGATTCCATGGGGATTAATGGGTTGAAGACATAGTTATTCTCACACACCTATAATTTCCCTATATACAAAAAAAATCAATATATAAATATCTATGTACTATTTTACCAACTGAATAATATAGCATGTAATAATGACCGCTGCATGAATACTTTGTTGTTTGTTTGTATAGTGACTTATATTGTTTTCCTTATTGTATTTGATGGGTTAAAATTTATGCGATGATTGCATAAGATTAAAGATGGCCTTAGTACCACACATGCAAGTGATGTTCTTAATGATTTTTATCATTATCTTACTACATGTTTTGCTAAGGGTTACCTAGTCCTAAGGCCAGCCTCTTCCCTAGTTGTCACACCCTAACTCTATGATGCTTGCAACCTATTTTTATGAGGAATGTGACTTTGGAGACTATGGTTTAAACACCATAGTCCTTATCCCATTACTTTGTATGAAATATTATTAGGTTTGATCTACGGTACACACCATGGTCCTTGCGCAAGGTATAAAGTTTGCGTGTTTGATTTAAATATTAAACAAGTGGGGAACTATGGTGTTCATACCATAGTTGAGGTTCATTCTTGGCTTTACGACCTTCGATATCTTATATAATAAGGTTTATCCATGTGATACAATGGGAGGTACAAGGTTTATGATTTGGTTTGACTTTTGTAATAAAGATTTGTCCGAGTTGCGAGTTGACAGTGCAACCAGGAATTTAATAGCATGTCTGAGATTTAATGTCGGCCCTCTACTTGTCTTACACGCTAGCAATTTTTACTGCAAGGGTTTAATGTGTTCTTTGGCATGTTTGAATGTTTCATTTTCATTGTTGTTTTGGTCTGCAAGGCTTTGGAATGAAGCTCTACCTTCTATGGTTGTGTTGTGTAGTTTGACCCATTAAAACTCCTACCCAGTCATTAATGACGTCCTTATTATTTTCTTTCAAGGTGTGTTGGAGGTATTAATCAGTGTTGATGGTTGTCAAACAGTCTCGACCATACTGGTTTATAGTGAATCGAATTCAGACTAGTATTTCAATGGCCTTTCAACTTCCTTTAACCTGCTAAGTTCATCCAACCCTACTCAGTTTTTTAATTATTCATTAAATTCTTTTACGACTCTTGAACCAACGAATGACTAACTTATGAATGACTATGAGTTTACTTTACATGGATACATAAAACAAGAAAGTGATTTGGATCAGATGTATAGTAGAAAAGATATTTGAAACGGATGCATAGTAGGAAAGATATTTAAAACAAATGCATAGTAGTATTACTGTAAATAGAAATGAATATGATTAATAGTTAAATTGATATTCCACTGTAACTAGTTTTAGACAGATAAGAAGTAGAATAGGGAAGCAGACACCACTGTAGGGAAGACATAATTGAAATAGTCGTTCCTTCCAACCAACTCCTAGAGAAACCAAGTCTCACTTTCTCCAGAACCCCTAAGCTTGTTTGTTGAACCACAAGGGAAAAATCCACCCAATACGCCATCTCTTGCATTAACATATCAATTCCCCATCAACTACTTGCATCTTGCTTGCTAAATGGACATACTATTACATAGTATCTTTCTTAGGAATTGGTCATTTATGAGCCTCCTTCTCTTTAGCAGTCCACAACGATTTGTGACTTGATTTTGGGGAGGACGCCTCCTGCATCTCGAGTTCTTAATCAACAACTTTAGCCACTTGTATTTTCCCCTTGTGATTCAGCAAACACTCTTTTAACATCTATTTCAGTTCTGATTCCCTCGTGTATTTTTAATTAATAAATAAGAATAATCCATTAAATCTATTTTTTACTTTCTTGTCAAGAATATTAAAAAAAAAATATTAAAAAGGAATAATAACAATTTATTTTAATTCGGTGTCTTAAAGTTATGGAGGTTGTTGCATTATTAAAATAATATGGGTACCCACAAGAAGCTGCTACCCAATTATGATGCAATGGGAGCGCATGAGTGGAAAAAAATAGGAACACGCACACACACTTGGACGCATGCACGCATTCCTTCTTCGGTTATGTCGAACCTCTAGGTCAGCTTGTCGATGTGGACATTAGGAGCGCGTACGCACCCCTAGACATGCACATGTGTGTCTGTAAGGCCACCTCAATAGGGACGTACATGCATGTTTAGTGCGTACTCATTAAACACGCGTGTGCATCCCTATGTTTTTTATAAAAAAAACGACAGTAAATAGTTCATTTCCACTCACAAACCCGCGTGTACACAATGACGTTTACAAGCTACAGTTGGAGTCTCCTAGGAGCCCAAAACAAGCATCCAAGCACCCCAAAACAACACCCACGAGAGTTGGAATAAGGTAGGTGGATTACTATTTGAATTTTGTTGTTGTTTTTTTTTTTTTAATGTTTTTCATTGTTTTTCAAATAAAATCTAAAATTAAAAAAAATTGCAAATGAATTGAAATCGAACAAATTTGATATTGCAGATACCTTACCTCTACCATAATGACAAATACCAATGAACCATCCCAACAAAGCAGTGAAATGAACCAATCAGAGGACCCAATAAACCCTAAATTAAACGAAGAACTCAATGGTGAACCACTAGAAAACCCCGAAGATGAATTTGGTGAACCACCAGAAAAACCCAAAGATGAATTACACGGATATTTAAACCAGTTAAGGATATTGAGTGATGAACTGAAGAACACCAGGGTACCCTCTTGGGTTTCCCTCGCCACATCACTACAAAACATAATCGAGTCTATCAACATTGCCCACAGTGAGATAACTAATTTGAGCCAATATAGGGCTCAAATGAGAGAACAGTATGAAAATGGTATATCCAAAGAATATATAAAAGACCTGAATATCACAAAATCCCACCCGTGGAGCAAATTTATAGATTTGAGAACAGGATAGACTCCAGATGTGAGGAAGAGGTGAGTTTGCATGGACTGGTGTAATTACCAGCCATGGAGAGAAAATTGGAGGAAGAGATGGTTTATGGCTTTTGACAAGCCTCCTTGCAAAAATGTCGAGGTTCGATAGTATTTTATTAAGAAACTGTGGGTCGATTTTGTGTTAAGGTTCCATGTGAACTACTTTGACACCACCGATTTCTAAGGTGTTGGTCTTGGATCAACCAAAGATCGACCTCACGCCCATCGAGACCCACTTAGAGGACTTCCCTCACTTAGGCGAGAGCCAAACCCCCTTCCTTAACCCCATGGGTTAGGTAGCGGGATAGATGATATCCATGAGTCCATTAGATGTGCCACATGACACATTCTTAGGCATACCACATTTGTTGCTATGTCCTCATAGAGTGTGCAGGGCCACCCCGAGATACACACTTTTGCACGGTCTACTGGTGGTGGGTGAGGGAGAGAAGCTACAGGTGGTAGCCAATATTATCCGTCTAGCTGGACGAGACTAGTGCCACATCGTTGTTCTCGCTGTGGGAATCCATGCCATGTTCCCATCAGGGATAATTTTAGGGGCGAATTTTAGCACAGTGGGCTATTTTTCCATGTTTTTCTCCCAAAAAAGATTCACCATTTTGCATTTTTTGAAGCCCTGTTTCACCCAATTTTGATGGGGTAAAATCTTTTCACCCTAAAAATTGCCAAATTATTATATAAATGATATAAAATCCTTCGAAATTAAAATGTTTTTTGAAAAATATTGCCAATCATTTTATAGTTGGCATTTTAATAATTGGTAATATTCGCCAACATTTATACACTTTTAAATAAGTATGGTTCCTTAAAATCATCCCTGGTTCCCATGCAGGAGCATGCCACAGAGAGTTACATACAACAGGTTAGTTATTGTTTTATTTAATGTTCAATTATTGATTATACGTTATGCAATCACATAATTTATAATAAATTTAACTTAGAATCTCATGTTGATGACTTGATTTGTTTTAATGTACAACTATTAAGTGCTGAGTCTTCAGCACCCAGGTGGGAGGACTTTGGTTCCTTCAACCTAGATGGAGCCTTGGCAGTTGCAGAGGACATCACGACACCATACACATAGGTAGTTTTCTTTTAGTAATTAAATGTAATGTTAGTAGTTAATCTTGTCATCCAATGTAGTTAATATTTAGTAATTTAATCTAAATATTTAGAAAAATTTCCCATGAAGTATTCCTCTTGCAACCAAATAATTTTATCGAGATATTTTTCTAGTTTTCCAAGCCTCCCTTCACCCCTCGTCCCTTCCATTTGTTTTCTCAGCTTGTCATACCTAGATTTGGCCTTGTTATTGCAGACCTAAACCCTAAGGACCTATACCTAACTAGACACCTAACCTAAAACCCTAGATTTCTACCCTTCCAAACCATTCCTTCCTTCTCCATCTCCTAACCTACTCGCTTACATTTCCACCTATCCTCTCTCATTTCCCAACCCTAATCTTGGAGTCTTATACTCCTATCCTCGGCCTATAGGATTAAACCTTGTCCCCCTTTCAAAACCCCTTCTCTAGCCTTAGCATCCCTCCTAAGACTCTACAAGTAAAACTCTCTTAAACCCTAGCTACCATATTCAACTCCTAGATAAGAATCAATTCTAACTAAATTTGGTCACTCATTCAATGAGTGTGTAAGATTGTTTCTTTCTCTCTCCTCCACAACAAGTACACCAAGTAACCTTAGGGTTTCTCAAATGCCACAATCCCTAGCCTTCTTCTCTCACAAAAGATACAAAGTTAAATAATTTATGTGCTCCTCAAGGTGAATTTCATGAAGAATGTCATCTAGCCCTTTGTTGAACCCTAACTCCTATTGAACCAACATACTAACAGCTACCCTCTCCCTCCTCAATGTTACCTTCTTTTTTGATAGATACACAGTCATAGAGGACTATGTATATCATTGACATTTCCAGCCATCCATAAGAAGTTTTGACATTGATATACACATACATTTTCACTACTAAAATACCAAAAAGGCCTCTAAAAACATGTACAAGATACCATCTTTGTTGAGGACTATCATATAGGTACTTGTTGGCACTCTTGGCTTGACTGGAAATTACTATTTGCGACAGTCATAGTAAGATTTGTCTTGGCTAGAAAATACATTTAGCTTGATAGTCCCATTCATTGACCAAGTTGGAATTGACAATACTTGTAGTCCACTTGCATTTACCTAACAATACGGTCTTCCTAATTGCAAACTTGAAATTGACATAGATATTGCATCTTTACTTTGACTCGAAGCAACATTTTGGGATAGTCATACTTGGCTTAAAGTTATCATTAGTTTGGTAGTCTTATTCATTGTCCGAATTGGAATAGATAGCACTTGTTTTCCTTTGGTATTTATATAGTAATTATTGTCTCATTTTCCAGGCTAGAAATTGATATTGGAATGATCTTCTCTTACCATTTGATTGACTGGAAATTTCATAGTATTAATGAGCTAAGAATCATATTGATTATGATTGTTGTTGGCTTGCATTTGTTACATCTACTTGGCAAACATTGATTTTGATAAATTTGGCAATTCATATCATTTGAAGATGAAGTTGACATTGATTAGTCTCATTGAATACATACATATTTGTCATTCTATTGTTGAGCACTTGCAATTTTAACGATCTGTTGTACTTGTTGCTTTGTCATAGGCTAACTGAAGTTTAAGGGTTAGCATGCATAACCTAGGGTTTAGAACCAATGAGGAAACACTAACTGAGGTTAGCATGCATAACATATATTATAGGTATATGGTCTATTGGTTTCTAGTTAAGTGACACCAACAAATCTAATTATCTAAACCTAATGAGTTCATAAAACTCTAGTTTGTAGTTGTATGTGTAAATGTGTAAACATTATTTTTAGGTTTGTGGTTTGTAGTTCATGAAACACTATATTTTTTTCTATCTTTTCTTGTAGATTAGGTATATGGTCTAAGTGTATATAAACAAGTGAGACTAACATAGAATTCGATCTCTATGTATTTGAATTTCTTTCATTTCATGAAGCCGTTGGTTGGTTTGATACTTGTAATCCATGCATGTGTCTCTACTTATATATCATACAATTATTTGTTTATACTTGTAATTCATAAAGCCTTAGTTTCTTTGTTGTAGTAAAGGTACATATCTTCTAGGTATATGGTATATTGGTTTCTAGTTGAGTGACACTAACAAATCTACTATCTAAACCTAATGAGTTCATAAACCTTGGTTTTTAGTTCTATGTCTAAAATGTATGAACCACAGGTTTTAGGTTTGTAGTTCATGAAACCCTAGCTATGTTGTAGTGAAGTTACATATCTTCTAGGTATATGGTCTACTAGTTTCTAGTTGAGTGAGAATAACAAATATAAGATATAAACCTAATGAGTTCATAAACCCTAGTTTGTAGGTCTATGTCTAAATTTGTGAACCCTAGATTTTAAGTTTGTGGTTTGTAGTTAAAGAAACCCTAGCCGCTTCTTGACATTTGTTCTTATAGATTAGGTATATGGTCTAAGTTTATTTACATAAGTATATGGTCCTAGTTTGTAGATGTATGTGCAAATTTGTAATCCTTATTTTTTAGGTTTGTCGTTTGTAGTTCATGAAACCCTAGTTTTTTTTCTATTTGTGCATGTAGCTTAGGTATATGGTTTAAGTATTTCTACATAAGTGATACTAACATAGGACATGATCTCTATGTATGTGAATTTATACTTCATAAAACCCTAGTTTGTAGTTATACGTGTAAATTTATAAACCCTAGTTTTTAGGTTTATGGTTTGTAGTTCATGAAACCCTGGTTTTTTTTCTATTTTCTCTTGTAGCTTAGGTATATGGTCTAAGTGGTTCTACAAAAGAGAGACTAAAATAACACATAATATCTTTGTATGGGAATTTATTTCAATCCCTGAAACCCTAATTGGCTATATACTTGTAATTCATGTATGAGTTTTTACTTCTAATTGATACAATTATGTGTTTCTACTTGTAATTCATGAAACTCTAGTTTCTTTGTTGTAGTGTAGGTACACAAATTATAGTTATATGTTCTATTGGTTTCTAGGTAATGGCATTCCAGGAGACCAACGGAGTCGACGGTTCATCGATCTGACCTTCGGTTGCCGAGTTTTGTCGAGTTGAAAGTCGCATGAAAATGTCGTTCAGTGACACTTGGTGACTCTTGCCCTGGGAGAGACAAAAAAAATGGAGTAGTAATATTGCATGTCATTGGCTCGAGAAATTGTGTATGTGCAATGTCGATATGGGAACATTACCAAGACTAGCAAGGTGGAGGGTTTTGCAAAGTTGACCCACCAATGCGAGAGTTGCATTGAAGGAAACTGAGCAAAAACATAGTTTATAAAACCGATGCACAATGAATTCACTGGGCCATGCAAATGCGATGGAGAATCCCCCCTAGAGGTAATGACATTCCAGGAGACCAACGAATTCGATGGTTTGTCGATCCAACCTTTGGTTGTCAAGTTATGTTTAGTTGAAATTCGCATGAAAATGTCATTCAAGGACACTTGGTGACTCTGAGTCCGAGAGCAAAAAACCAAATGGAGCAGAAAGATTGCATGTCGTTGGATCCAACAAGTGTGTATGGGAAATGCTGATATGGGAACACTACCAATACTGGCACAGTGGAGGGTTTTGCAGAGTTGACCCAAAATTGTAAGAGTTGCATTGAAGGAAACTCAACAAAACCCTAGTTTACAAAATTGATGCACAATGAAGTCACCAGGACATGTAAACTCAATGGAGAGGCCCCCATAGAGGTAATGGAATTCTAGGAGACCAACGGAGTTGACAGTTCGTCGAACTAACATTTGGTTGCTGATTTATGTCGAGTTGAAAGTCGCATGAAAATGTCGTTCACGGACACTTGGTGACTCTTTATCCGAGAGAAAAAAACCAAACAGAGCAGCAAGATTGCATGTCATTGGATTCAGAAACTGTGTATGGGAAATGCCAATATGGGAACACTACCAAGACTGGAACGGTGGAGGTTTTTTCAAAGTTTACCCACCAATGCGAGAGTTGCATTGAAGGAAACTGAGAAAAACCGTAGTTTACGAAACCAGTGCACAATGAAGTTACTGGGACATGAAAACATGGTGGAGAGGCCCCCTTAGAGGTAATTATATTCCAAGAGACCAACGGAGTCGACGGATCGTCGATTCGACCTCCGGTTGTTGAGTTATGTCAAGTTGAAAGTTGCATGAAAATGGCATTCAGGGACACTTGGTGACTCTCGGTCCGGGAGCGAAAAACCAATCGGAGCAGCAAGATTGCATGTCATCTTGGTGACTCTAGTTTTTTTTCTATTTTTTCTTGTATCTTAGGTATATGGTCTAAGTGGTTCTACAAAAGAGAGACTAAAATAACACATAATCTCTTTGTATGGGAATTTATTTCAATCCATAAAACCCTAATTGGCTATATACTTGTAATTCATGTATGAGTTTTTACTTCTAATTCATACAATTATGTGTTTCTACTTGTAATTCATGAAACTCTAGTTTCTTTTTTGTAGTGTAGGTACATAAATTATAGGTATATGGTCTATTGGTTTCCAGGTAATGGCATTCCAGGAGACCAACAAAGTCGATGGTTCATCGATCTGACCTTCAGTTGCCGAGTTTTAACGAGTTGAAAGTCGCATGAAAATGTCTTTCAATGACACTTGGTGACTCTTGGCCTGGGAGCGACAAAAAAAATGGAGTAGTAATATTGCATGTCATTGGCTCGAGAAATTGTGTATGTGCAATGTCGATATGGGAACATTACCAAGACTAGCACGATGGAGGGTTTTGCAGAGTTGACCCACCAATGCGAGAGTTGCATTGAAGGAAACTGAGAAAAACCCTAGTTTATGAAATCGATTTACAATGAAGTCTCTGAGCCATGAAAACGCGATGGAGAATCCCCCCTAGAGGTAATGGCATTCCAGGAGACCAACGAAGTCGACGGTTTGTCGATCCAACCTCTGGTTGTCGAGTTATGTTTAGTTGAAATTCGCATGAAAATGTCATTCAAGGACACTTGGTGACTCTCAGTCCAAGAGCAAAAACCCAAATGGAGCAGCAATATTGCATGTCGTTGGATCCAACAAGTGTGTATGGGAAATGCTGATATGGGAAAACTACCAATACTGGCACGGTGAAGGGTTTTGCAGAGTTGACCCACAATTGTAAGAGTTGCATTGAAGGAAACTCAGCAAAACCCTAGTTTACAAAACTGATGCACAATGAAGTCACCAGGACATGCAAACTCAATGGAGAGCCCCCCCTAGAGGTAATGGCATTCCAGGAGACCAACGGAGTTGACAGTTTGTCAAACTAACATTTGGTTGCTGATTTATGTCGAGTTGAAAGTCGCATGAAAATGTCGTTCACGGACACTTGGTGACTCTTTATCCGAGAGCGAAAAACCAAACAGAGCAGCAAGATTGCATGTCATTGGATTCAGAAACTGTGTATGGGAAATGCCAATATGGGAACACTACCAAGACTGGAACGGTGGAGTTTTTTCAAAGTTGACCCACCAATGCGAGAGTTGCATTGAAGGAAACTGAGAAAAACCGTAGTTTACGAAACCAGTGCACAATGAAGTTACTGGGACATGAAAACATGGTGGAGAGGCCCCCTTAGAGGTAATTATATTCCAAGAGACCAACGGAGTCGACGGATCGTCGATTCGACCTCCGGTTGTTGAGTTATGTCAAGTTGAAAGTTGCATGAAAATGGCATTCAGGGACACTTGGTGACTCAAGATTGCAAACGGAGCAGCAAGATTGCATGTCATTGGATCCAACAAGTGTGTATGGGAAATATCGATATGGGAACACTACCAAGACTGGCACAGTGGAGGGTTTTGCAGAGTTGACCCACCAATGCGAGAGTTGCATTGAAGGAAACTGAGCAAAACCCTAGTTTATGAAATTGACACACAATGAAGTCACTAGGCCATGCAAACACGGTGGACACTAGCCATGATGTGCATTTTGGAACGATATTTCATATTTTTATAGGGCATGAATTGCCATTGTATAGACATTGGGAACGATGTTCCAGTTTTCCAAAAAGTGTATATGATTAGAAAATTTTTTCATATGAATAGATGATACACAATAACAAAGTGGAATAACTTAACAAAGTCCCCTTAAGATTACAGACATCACATAAGGAATTTCACAGAAAACATACACATATCAATCTAAGTGTTAATGTTCTTTTAATTTCGCTTCCAATAAGAACTTCCAACCAGCAATATAGATGACCACAAGAAATGGTAACCAATAGTAGAGAGAATATGCAAATGATATCTCACATAGGCAGAAAAGCCAAGAGAGATAGGTAGAACTCATCATGAAATAGATCCCGGGATGCCTTTAGGCCAGATTTTGCAAACTATGGTTTCCCCCTAGTAAACACCATGCAAGCCTGGAAATGATGCACTGACCCTGTAAAGACCTGTTCCAGGAGGTTGAGGGTGCCTATCCATGGTGACCATGCCCAAACACACCTACAGGAGCCATCGGAATCAGAAATCGCTGCCTGGTTTAGTTTTTGGACCCCGGCCTTGAATTGGTTGAGACGTCCCTGAACAACTTTTACAAGCCTACTGCAACTTGCCATAGAATGTTGATCGAGGCTTTGATCGATGAACCGTCCATTCTGTTGGGACCATGGAACAGGATTATGGCCAGGGTGGCCTCCCCCTTGACTCTGCATTGCCTGGGCATGCCTCCAGACCATATTTTGGAAACTAGGGTTTTGCCCCAGTAATCACCATACAACCCTGGCAATGTGCACCGATCCTGCAAAACCCTGTTCTGGACGGTCGGGGTGGACTTCCCATGGTAGCCATTCCCAAACACACCTACAGGAGCCGACAAAATTGGAAATCGCCTCCTAGTTTGTCTTTTGGACCCCGGCCTTGAATTGGCCAAGGCGTTCATGAACGGATTTTGTAGACTTACTGCAACTCATCATAGAACGTTGATCGGGGCTCTGATCGAGGAACCATCGATTCAATTAGGATCATGGCATGGGATTATGGCCAAGGTGGCCTCCCCCCTGACTCTGCATGGCTTTGGCATGCCTCCATGACATATTTTGCAAACTAGGGTTTCTCCCTAGTGGGGTCCATGCAACCCTAGAAATGGTGCATCGGCACTATAAAACCCTATGTCAAGAAACCGGGGTGGCTTGCACATGGAGGCCATTCCCAAAGAAACCTGTAGGAGCCGACGGATTCGGAAATCACCGCCTGGTTTGGTTTTTGAACCCCGACCTTGAATTGGCCTAGGCATCCCTGCATGGATTTTCCAGGCCTACTGCAACTCGCCATAGAACGTTGACCAAGGTTTTGATCGATAAACCTTCGGTCCTGTTTGGATCATGGCATGGGATTATGGATAGGGTGGCCTCCCCCCCCAACTCCATACATCCTAGGCATACCTCAAGGACATATTTTGCAATCTAGGGTTTTGCTTGAGTGGGGTTCATGCAACCCTTGGAACGGTGCACCATCCCTGCCCATGCCTGATTGTGAGTGTGAACTACATTGTGCAAGTTGAAGGAGGAGTGGTTAACATATATAAATAGTCATCTCATAGAATTTTTCGAACGTTTATGGTAGAATTGTTAGTGTAAGAAGAGTATAAGCACAATTACCCAATCTCATTCAATATAGCCATCTTGGTCCTCTTTGTTGCTAATTGTCTCCATCAATATATCATGCTATGAATGAGGAAAAAAGTAATATATATTGGTTGATTTCTTGTTTGAAATTGTCTGTAGATGGATTTTTGTGCCAACAATCAAGCTTGTGAAGTGATAGACCACAAGACCTGGTCTATAATCCACGAATACATGCCCACTAGTTCTTATTGTTTTCCCATTTAGTGTTAGATATTCACCCTCAAACACCATCGAGCCAATAGGAAATTCATTTCCTTCATCATCAATCAATGATCCATTCAGAATTGTATTACCTCAAATGCATCGTTCCAACCAATAATCTGTGCCCCATTCATTGTCTTTCGGGGCAACAACTACATATATGTGTCCTGGATGTATAAGAACAAAGATATGGTCATAGTCTGTCAAAATCGCTGACTGGACCTCCTCTAAGTGGGTTGTTTCAATGACTACATGTGGGTCTATTACAAGTGACAAATGATTGCAATCATCAACCCAATCCATGCATTTGCATTCATCCCATTCACAACTGCTACAAGGGCTGCAAAAGCAAGAAATTTTCTGTGTCCATATTTCAAACAGGGGGATTTTGAGCTTCGAACTGAATGAAATCCATGTGTTCCTTATACCGTGCCAAAACTATAGGAACTGGATCAATATATGTCAACCACTTGCCAAAATTTCCTAGCTTCCCTTCCTGCCCCTGTTAATGTATCTTGCACTTTAGTTCGCTCTGACATTGTTGCAGAGCACCATTTAATTATGGATTCTACATATTTAACTATGGATTGTGCATATTTGATATAGTGTGGTCTTAATGCATGCATCGGCCCCGTCATGTTCACCTTTGTTGTGCTCAGTCTCAAAGTAGTTCCATATATGTGGCACATTGTAAGTCTTATGCAACATACTCATCCATTAGAAGACTCGGGCATTTTTTTACTCGACCGCACAAACATTTGACCATATCCAATGCTGATCCATCTATATATATCCCTCCTTTAGCTGATCATAGAAAATTTGAAAACAATGTTGCACAATGCAAATCATGGGATTTGTCATCACTTATGTAAAAGTTTGTCTCCTTCTGTATTATCTTGTTGTTAATGCTGATCTCAGGGCCATGCCTATACGTAATATGTACCATGATGCTGACTTGGTCACAATGGTAGTATTGACTCTGAATTCATTTTGTGGCTGAAGGTGTAGTTTTTAGCAAAATTCACAATTGGCAATATGGGCCCCATGGGAAATTTGTCCCTACATTTTCTGTACTACTCATCCTACCATTGCGCTACATGCACATGCTAAAAATACTGCTTGGTTTTCTTGTAGAACTCCGTAAAAAAATCACATACTCGTACCTGCTACCATGAAAACAAGGGTGGTATTAGAATGTGACCTTTAAAGATTGTATATGTAGAAACTGAACATGTAAGAGGGAAAACATTAAATAATCATTTGCGCCTGTGACTTCGCCAATGTAATCTTTTCACTTTCCTTCGCACTATCTGATTGATAGGTTATGTACTTGAATCTCTACATCTCCATGATCATACTGCCAAATTGATGCTCATCGCTTCCATGAATGAAACGGTTCAAAAGAGAAAACCCACTGCACCTAGAACAATTCCCATATAGACATGATTTTCCATAGTATTTTTTTCCTTCATGCCTTGGACACATGGCACTGCTGATAAAATATCTTGATGTATTTGGTGGTATTATGGATTCATTGCAACCCTACTTAATGCTAGTATGCAAATCACAAAATATATGTTTATGCGTGTCATAAAATTATTCATATTCTACATGGTATATACAACAACACGTGTCTCGATCAATGCATATACGAATGTACCATGGTTTACATTTCTCAAAGGACCTTTGGCCCAGGTTCAATTATGTGTGCTCTCTCCTAAATCTCTCATAGATTTTAGTCTGTGTCATGTCAAGTGTTTGACATGGGGTTCACGTTTAGTAGAACCTTTTCTTAGCTTTAGCACATCTCTTTGGTTAGATGAAGGTCTAGTATGATCATGACAAAAAATTTGTACTAATTCCTTAACAGCATTAATTAGATTCATATCTCGACGAGGAAACCTGCCAACAAAATCCCAACAATCTTTTCAACCTGGAGTCTCAATATTTTATCTTATAACATAGTACTTCTTAACAATTTTTCTATTTAATTTAAGTACGTGAGAAGTGTGTGACAAGACGAGATGTTTTCATGTGGACTTGCTTACAACTTATTCTGATAACACACGACGAGCCGCACAAAAATATTTAGTACGATATGTTTTCCCAATCACATTAAAAGCAGATTGGAGATTTCTAAAAATATGATTGTTATCCTCTGAACTTCTAACCATCTTTATGCCCATAATTCTGCTAACAACAACTAAACAATTTGACTTTCATAAACATAGTAATAATGGACATTTACGTGCATCACCTTTGGATTCAAAATATTCCTTCATTAATTTGCTACATTGCCAATCGATAGTGCGTTTGGCCAACTTACCTTCAAGGCCTGACAGATAAATTTCATCCACATGGATATGTCTAGGAGTCCTTTTTCTTGCACTAGACAGTCAAGGTAGGTAAGGTGGACATGAGATACGAATCCCAGAGATTCTTTGTTGTGGTGCTTCATTCACATGTTGGTCCATATTGGGAGTGTAGTCAACATGGTTGTGGTATTCTTAGATATATTGCAAATTAATCATTGCTCCTATGTCCAACGTATGAAACTCAATATCTCTCAATATACCTATGTCATCAAGAGCTTTAGCATGGCTCGTTGATGGATTGTTGGCTGGAGATTGTGTTGATGTTGGAATTTGAGTTGGGTCTGTTGGACGCAACCACTTCACCTATGGTTCTGAACTAGAGGTTTTTTTTTCATCAATTGT
>LPNX010700611.1:13970-26486 GCA_001517045.1 Pseudotsuga menziesii | reverse complement strand
TCTAATTCTACCATACTCAAGCCCCGATGTAAAATTGTCCCAAAGAAGCTTCCAGTCATCACCTAGATCCAAATCCTCACCAGTGAACCAATATTTCTGTGCACCCGTGGAATAATTTCTTGCTTGGTCCAGCGTAGATATACCATAATCCTCCAGATAGTCCTGACGGTCTAGAGGAAGAGTAAAAGGAGAGCCAAGACCAACAATTGGGTCCAAGCCCACCCGAATAGCCTTACCATTTCCAACCTTCCAGAGCAAGCCACTGCCTAGCCAAGATAGGGAATGAATGAAACCCTTCCAAATTACCGAAACACCTCTTACAGAAAATTCTTTATTGCGAAGCCAGGTTTCCACTGGGACTTTTTTCAAATATTTCTCAGTCAAAAGGTTAAACCAAATATCAGTCCCATTGACTGCAAACTAGAAACCTTTTAGACGAAAGGAAAGGATGAACCATCCCAATTGTTTGATTCCCCAGCCCCCGAGAGAAGTCGGGATAGACAGAGAACGCCAATCTACAAGATGGTACTTTTTGCTGACCGCAGAAGAGCCCCACAAAAAAGAGAAAATCATACTTCTGAGCTTGTCAAGTATGGATTGAGGAGCAGGAACTAGGGCCATCCAAGAAACTAGCAAGCTAATAAGGACCGCTTTGTTCAGTACAAGTCTTCCCCCAATAGAAAAAAGTCGAAAGGTCCAATGCTAGATTCTTTTCTTAAATTTCTTAATGAGCCAATGCTAGTCCTTAACTAGATACCCAAGGGGCTTTAGATAATAGCCATGGTAATTAAAACCCTTAGTAATATGCTCATATTTGAAGGAGAGAGACACAGAGATCCTATTCAGTATCCCTTCATCCATATTGTTGTACAAGAAACAAGATTTATCCATGTTAATATGCATACCAGAGGAAGCACAGAAGGTATCCAAAATGACTTTAAATGCAACCCACTCCTCGAAAGTACCAGTTCCAAACATAATCACATCATAAACAAAGAGTAGATGAGTAAGAGAAAGCTGAGGTGAGATCTTAATACCCCTGATATTCCCATTGTTTTGAGCATCGTTAATAAGCAAAATTAGCCCTTCAATGACCAGAATAAATAGCAACGGGGACAAAGGACATCCCTGCCTGATACCACGGGAAGCTATAAAAAAACTAGAAGGCGAACCATTGACAATAAGTGAAAAATTAGCAAAAGACAGATAGCACAAAATCCAGTTTGCACCCACCAAAGGGACACCAATTTGAAGAAGAATAAGTATGAGATAGGTCCAATTCACCCAGTCAAAGGCTTTTGAAAGATCCAGCTTTAGAATTAGAGCACATCTATTTTTTGTTTTAACAAAGTGTAGAACTTCTTGAGTAATAGCCAAGGGTTCATAAATTTGTCTATTCTTCAAGAATCCAAATTGTTGTGGAGAAATAAACTTATCTAAAAAATGCTTGAGTCTCTGAGTAGCTACCTTAGAAATCATCTTGTAAACCAGGTTGCAGAGGGAGATGGGTCTATAATCAGTGAAGGAAATGGGATTTTCCTTTTTTGGGATAAGCGCTATAAAAGTGGAGTTTAGTGAAGGAGTAACCCTACCTTCCTGCCTGGAATTTTCCACCGCATTTACCAGTTCAGGCCCCAAAATATGAAATAAAGCCAAAAAAAATTCTATAGGCCATCCATCAGGGCCCGGAGACTTATCTTTTTTAAAATATTTAAGGGCCAATTCTACTTCCCCCAAGGAGATCTAGCAGGTGAAAGTCTCCCTCTCCTCAGGATTAATAAAGGAGGGAAATAAACATATAACCTTCAATTGAGCCTCAATGTTGGTCAAGTGGTCATCTTCAAAGATTTTCTTGAAATACCTAACTGCCAAGTCCATAATTCCAATTTCATCATCAATCAGATTACCTCCCTCATCTTCAAGTCCCCAAATATCATTATGATTCTTCCTTGTCGATGCCACTGCATGGAAGAATTTAGTATTGGCATCACCTTGCGATGCCCAAGTCAATATAATTTGCATCCTGGTAGATTGAAGTTCATGATCCATCCACCTCTGTAACTCAAGTCTAAGAGCCAGAAGCCTAGTGTTATTCCAGGAACAAAGTAGACCTAAAGTTGAAGAATTTAGAAGACTTTTGATTTCTTCTTCAATATGAAAGGACTTTTCCCTCATCTCCAAGGTTTTTTCTCTGGTCCAATCTTTGACCTTTCTTTTCAGAAGGCGAAGTTTAAAGGAGAGGTCTTCCATCCCATCAACAAGAGCTTCAGGGGTAAGAAGAGGCCATTCCACTCTGACCATCTTAACAAAATCCACATTAGGCATCCAGGAGTGATTAAACTTGTAAGGAAGTGGGCAGGAAATAGGGTTGTACATCCATTCAAAAAGAACATGATAGTGATAAGAAACAACAGAAGGATAAGCCCAAACCCTGTGCCTAGTAAGAATACTGAGAAGATTAAAGGAGAATAAGAACCTATCAAGCCTTTTACAAATTCCCTCATCCCCTGACCTACCGTTGCATCAAGTTGGCCCGGCACAAGTAGGAGCAACATCTGCAAGCTAATGATTAGTGAAAAGTTTAGTGAAAAAGGGACCAAGAGGATCAGGAAGAGTCTTAGTACCCCAAACTTCAGACCCGTTCAGTGTAATATTTAAATCTCCCGCAAGGATCAGATTAGGCAGGGAGAGAAGACCACCCCTAGCAACCAAATTCCAGAAAGATTCATGATAGAGATAGGGGCCATAGCAGTTTAAAATTGAAAGAGAAGTGGAAGAACCCGTGAACCGAGCTTTGAGGAGGATTCCAGCAAAAGTGTGGAAGGCTTTACATTTGACAATAAGGGGGTTCCATCCTGAGAGTATGCCCCCTGAGAGCCCAGAGGAGCTAGTAGCATAGAATTCCCATCCAGGACAGAGTTTGGTGAAAGCTAGCAGAGCTGGGTAGGTACTGTTCATGGTTTCTTGAAGAAGAATAATATCAGGCGAGAGAGAAGTAAAAAGACGATGGAGTATTTTTTGTTTATCCAAGCCCCCAAAGCCTCGAATGTTAAGAGAGAGGATTTTCATTAGGAGCCACTCTGAGAAGGGGTGGAAGCTCTAAGGACTCTATGGGAAGAAGACAACTGATGACAAGCCGCATTCTTAAGCCTGGTGGACAAGGGATTGAACGAAGCACGAGCTCAATCCAGAAGCTTAAGAGGGGCTTTTTTATTCTTTTTTTATAGTTACATTCTCAAACCTAATGGAGTCAAGGGTTAAGACCGAAGGGGGGAGGGGGGTTTTCGCTGAAAATATTTCCAAAGACTTTTGCAGTTGGGGGTCTGCAAAGGATGGTGAAGTGACAGGGACTGTGAGGAGAAGAAGTATTAACAAGGGGACGAGGACAAGAGAGAGGAGGGAAACCAGAATCAGAGAAAATAGAGGGAGGAGGGACCTCAGGGTCCAATGAAGGAGGAAGAGAGGGCATGGACAAAGAGGGAGGATGGACCTCAGAGGAGACAACAACAGGGTTCAGAACAGGTGAAGGGCTAGACACAAGTGGGTCAGAAGCCTCAACAGAAGAGGGAAGAGTAGCACAACCATCCATAGAATCCAAAAGAGTAAGTTCATGTTTAGAGGCATCATCAAAGAAAGATCAGGAATTAAAGTAGTTACCTGTTGCTGAAGGAACTCGAGAAGGAGATAAGGGCCTTGAGATGGGGACGTCCAGAATGGGAGGAAGAGACTGCTGTGCCATGAGGGAGCATTGAGCTATCAGAGAGGTTGTACCTTGACGAAGGATCGGACATTCTCTGTGCAGATGTCCAACTTCCCTGCAACAACTGCACCTGAAGGGTATGTTGAGATAATCTAAACATTGTGAGAACAAGAATTCATGGCACAGTATTTCCACATCAGCCGAAAGCCCCACAGAAATGTCCATTTCCTCCAGCATCTTAGCCATCCTTTTTTCATAAGAGTTCATGAAATCCTCCTCCACCGTAACAAAACAGCCAATAGTATTACCAATGAACTCCAGCATGGTACGACTCCATAGAGGAAAAGGAAGGGCTAGGAACAAAACCCATAGATGTCGTTTCTTCACTCGCTCCCTGAGTGGGTCGAAATTCACATGCAATCTATCCAGAACCAGAGAGCCTCCACCAATACTCCAAAGTGAGTTAAGTATAGTTGTAGCATGAGAGTCTTCCAGAAAGACAATAACAACCCAGCCCCTAGCCAGTAGGCTGATCATAGGAACATAAGAAAGGAATGGCTTCCAGTGCTCTGAGGCCCAAGCAAACTAGTCCTTTTTTTCCATTTGACAGTATTCGATTCTGCCAATAAGGGCTTGAGAGCACAAATCTTCTACCCACTCCATGAAGACATCACGACCCAAAACAAATCTAAGCTTCCCCTCCAGAGCTTTGTGGGATTTAGCTTTCCTACACCGCCGAGAGCGTGCAAAGGTGGACATAGGGGCATCCGATGAATGGTTTAGGAGTAGCATCCATAATATCTGGCATGGATTCAGGACTAGACAGAAACTAACAACAAGAGCCCACGTCCAAAATTCAATAGGGGAAGACAACAAAGTTGAGTGCCACAAACCCGAGGGTTTGTGTCTCGACGAGAAACCAAAGGTTAACCCGCTAATCAAAGACCAGAAACCCCAAAGCAGAAAGGGCTTAAGAAAAACCATAAGGTTTTGATAGCTTAAGAAAAGAATCCCAGAGAGCTGACAAAAAAAAGGAAATGATTAGCACCCCGAGCGGGTACAAAAAGCAAAAGAAATGGCCCAGGAAAAAACCTCAGGTCAACCCCCAGAATCACGGGCTTCCCCCAAGGTGGCGAACCAAGAAAGTGTCGTAGACAAAAACCCAAAAACATCGAAAATCAATGGACCCAGGGTACAATCAAGACAAGAGAAAAATCAAAGGTCGACCGGAAACCAACAATAGAAATACCATGGCAAATTCCTATTTTTTATGAGACTGGTTAGTAGTAGTCCTCTGCTAAGAGGAGGAACTCCAATCGCTGGTTTCCATCAAGGGAGGAAAGCAAGTACATGAGCAGACAACATGCCCCAGAGAAAAGGTCGTGTCCGGAACCCTATAAAGAAAGGGTGGGAGCAAAAACAGAAGACTGCGCCACCCCAGAGAATAACAACAAAGAAATAAATAAAAAACCCAGAGATAGACAAAACCCAAAGCAGGTGAGAGCATGGAAAGCTTGTTCCGACCTACGTACCTTAGGATACAAGGGAGGAAAGGTAGATGAAGAGCTCGTCATGGAGACGTCCTCTCGTGACAGGAGCTGAAGGAGCATACTGCAAAACCCTTAGAGTGGCCACTCATGGTTGATATACAAATGGCCACAAGTCAGAATTGACTTATACCTATTCATTGTTTTTCCTTCTAAATGTCTTGTATCAATGAGCTAAGTGGTGGATGAATAATTTACATGAATTTTAAAGTATAGAAAAATTTAAGAATAGATTATTAAATTGTTTCAAGTGACTAGCAGCCTATCAATGAGCTAGGTAGTGGATGAATACTTTACATGAGTATTAAAGTATGGACAAATTCATGAATATATTATTAAATTGTTTCAAGTGACTAGTAGCCCATGCTTGAATTGCTTCAAAGAAATCAATTTTTCTTATTGTATCTGTTAGTTATAGGCATGGTCAGTTATTTACATGTTTCCATGTTGTATGGAGTAAGAGATATTGACATGTTTCCTTCAATTTATTCTTTTCATGGATGTGTCTGATAGCCAAAACCGAGCCAACTAAACTTGGGTTTAGGGCTCAGTCAATATTTAAAAGAAAATAATTTCACTTTTTTAACTCTGACCTGTTCTTACTGCGACCAAGTTAATACCTGCGATCAACTTATCTGCGGTCAGTTTACCTGCGATCAAGTTGATGCCTGATGCGATCAAGTTGATGCCTGATGTGATCAACTTATCTGCGATTAAGTTGATGCGATCAAGTTGGTAGAATATGTTTCTTAGTCTAAAGACTTAAGAATTTACAAATGATTCTACCTGTGAGTAAAATGAAGTAAACTACCCACTTTTACAAATCCAAATAACTTATAACAAAAACATATGCCCAAATATGTAGGAAGATTTGAATCGACCAAGGTGCCATAAAACCTGGAACTTTCACGCGGTGAGATTTTTATGGGTTCTTGTTCTTTTACTTATCAGTAATTGTAAAAGACATTTACAGAAGTAAATCTGGAAATATGAGCAGCCAAATAATCATGAATTCAACCACAAACGATTTCATATATTTAACTATGCGGAAATACAAAGTAATACAAATTTGTCTGTTACAAACTCGTCAATCCACAGAGCTTCATCTCTTCGACTAAATCAAATGCACAGAAGCTTGAACTTCGAATTCTCTTTCTCACCCGGAGTTCCTCTGCTGTCTAATGTCTCTCTTGTGTCTGTGTTCCTGTGTTTGTCTGTAAACTAAATTACAAAATGCTTCTTCTATTTATAGACAACCTGAAGATTGCTACAGCATAGACCGACTTAATTACCGACTTACTTTCCATTAAACACTGCAATAACTATCTACCTAACAACTTAGCTTCTGAAATAAATTTGATTGAATTATGCTACCTACATGTGGACTTTTCCTTCTTGTCAGACGGACAGACAAGATCGTGGCTTGTACAGACTCTGACAGAGTCAGCTGGAGATCAAGTGCAGATCTGTTAATAATTACATTTTTCCAACACTCCCCCTTAATTATAAGTAGATGGAGTTTTTAAAACAAAATTTTACAAAATGTTTTAGAGCTTAGACATGCTATGTTCATGACAGAGTTCACTGTGGAGAAATTGTCATTCCAAGATAACTACGCAGATACTGGAATGTGTCCTTTGCCAATGGCTTTGTGAAGATGTCAGCAAGTTGGTCTTCAAACCTGCAAAATTCCAAACAAATTTCCTTGTCGTTCACCAACTCTCTTATAAAATGAAACCCTGTGTTGATGTGCTTGGTTCTCTTGTGAAACACATGATTCTTTGATAATGCTATGGCTGAATTGTTGTCACAGAAGATTGTTGTCGGTTCTTGATGGTTCTGTGACAAGTCTTTTAAGACTCTCCTCATCCAGACAGCTTGACATGCAGCACTTATTGCTGCAACATACTCTGCTTCAGCTGAAGATAGAGTTACTATGGGCTGTTTCTTTGAATGAGTTTAAAATTTTCTGAAGTTGAATACATAATACCAAGGTCTTTTGTGCCACTTACATACCTTAGAATTCTCTTACCTGCTTGCCAATGTGAGTCTTTTGGTGACTCCATCAACCTTGAGATCAAACTTACACCATACATAATGTCTGGTCTTGTTGCTATTAAATACATAAGGCTACCAACAAGCCTTTTGAACAGCGTAGGATCTACAGTGGATCCTTCATCATCCTTGCTTAATTTTAAACCTGTTATCACTCGTGTTGGGGCTGTCTTACAGTTAGACATGTTAAATCTTTTTAAAACTTCACTTGCATACTTAGACTGTGATATAAAGATACCACTTTCAGACTGCTGAACTTCAATGCCCAGAAAAAACTTCATAAGCCCTAGATAAGTCATTTCAAATTCACTTTCCATGACTGTTTTAAAATCTGCTATGCCATAATCACCAGTAAATATTAAATCATCTACATACAGGCAGACAATTAACATTTTACCTTGCTCATCGACTTTGGTGTACAAAGTTGGTTCACTTTCACTTCTGTGAAATCCATTTTCAATGAGATAGGAATCAATACGACTGTACCAAGCTCTAGGAGCTTGGTTCAAAGCATAGAGTGCCTTTTTCAGCCTGTACACTTTGTGCTCTTGACCTGGAACTTCATACCCTTGTGGTTGTTCCACATATACTTCCTCTTCTAGATAGCCATTTAAGAATGCCGACTTGACATCCATTTGATGAACATGCCATTTGTTTTGTGCATCAATGGCCAAAACTGTTCTGACTGTATCCATGCGTGCAACAGGTGCAAATGTTTCATTGAAGTCGATGTCGGGTTGCTGTGTGAACCCTCTTGCTACCATTATTGCTTTGTGCTTTTGCACATTCCCATCAGCATCTTGCTTTGTCTTGTAAATCCATTTGACACTGATTTCATCCTTGTCTTTTGGTACATCGACCAGTTCCCATGTCTGGTTTTTCTCAATGCATTCTATTTCTTCATCCATGGCTCGTGCCCATACTTCTTCTTCAACAGCTTATTCAAATGTTAATGGATCATATATAGGGAAAAATAATGCAAACAGAGAGAATGAGTTAGGTGTACCAGCTTCATATATCTCTCGCAGACTTCTTGTCTTCACCGGTTCTATCGATGTTGACCTCGACGAAATGCTTGATGGAGTCTGCTGTCCTCTTGGTGTACTTGTCGGTGTAGCTTGAGCTGCTACTTGTGTCGATGGTCCTTGTGCTGAACCATGTCTTGGAGTCATGGGACTCGACGATTCTCTGACTGGTTGACTTACATGTGGTATTTGAACCACTTCCTCTTCCATATCATCGTTGTCGATGTTCGACACAATCTTGACATTTGTGTCGACGGTTGCATCCCATGATTCATTCTCGACAAATTGAACATCCCGACTGATTATGAATTTCCTTGTGACGGGGTCATACAACTTGTATGCTTTTGTGTCTTCTGAATAGCCTACAAAAATACATTTATGTCCCTTCTTGTCTAGCTTCCTTCTCAGCTCATCTGGAATATGAGCGTATGCAACACAACCAAAAAATTTTAAATGGGAAACACTATGATTCATACCTATCCATGCTTCTTGGGGAACTTTGTTCTTCACACTCTTTGTCGGAAACCGGTTCATAATGTATACAGCAGTTGCGATTGCTTCACCCCAATACTCATTTGGAAAATGCTTGGATGCCAACATGCTGCGTGCCATCTCCATGATGGTTCTGTTCTTTCTTTCGGCAATACCATTCTGCTGAGGTGTATACCGTATAGTGAATTGTTTTTGTATGCCATGGGTCTTGCAAAAATTCAGAAATTCATTTGAAACATATTCACCTCCTCTGTCGGTCCTTAATATCTTGATACAGTGACCACTCTAGTTCTCCACGAGTGCCTTGAACTGCTGAAAATAACCAAATGCATCAGATTTGTGTTTCAAGAAATATACCCATGTCTTTCTTGAGTAGTCATCAATAAAGGTTAGAAAATATTTGCAGTCAGTAATGGATGATGTCTGCATTGGACCACAGATGTCAGAGTGCACAATTTCAAGTGTTGTGCGTGCTCTATAGGACTTTTCGACTGGAAATGTCTCTCTGTGCTACTTGCCAAAAATGCAGCCTTCACAAACCCTCTCTGGTCTGTCGATCAATGGTAATCCCTTCACCATATTCTTTGTGTGCAGTAGCTTCATCCCACCAAAATTCAGATGTCCAAATCTGAAATGCCACAACTAGGATTCATCCTGAACTTCTATCTGAAATGCAGCTTGCAAATTAGCGCTGCAATTTTCTCTCTTGTCGAGGATCTCGACTGTTTCTTCACTTTCTGCCTTGAATGCATCTCATGTCTTTGTCTTCCTTTTTATGTTGGGAACTATCCTCAATGGAAACAAGCGGTTGCTTGTCATTGGCACTTTTGCTATCAGCTGGTCGCTTGGACGCTTGTGTTTGATCACACAGTGTTCATCTTCCATGTAGACTCTATAGCCATTTTGTAACAACTGTCCAATGCTTAACATATTATGTTTCAGACCTTCAACATGATAGATATCAGGGATATACTTACTCTCCCCCTGTTTGGTTAAAATATCAACAGTGCCTTTTCCTAAGACAGTAACTTGGACATTGTTTCCAAGTGTAACATCAGTTTTAACTGAAGTGTCTAGATTGGAAAACAGATCTAAATTACCAGTCATATGGTTGCTGCATCTTGAGTCTAAGTACCATATGTCATGTGGACTTTCTTGAACAGCATTGCATTCAAGTAGAGATGTCGATGCCATTAACATTACACCTATTGAAGTGTTGGTGCTGGTTGAATGACTTGGGATTTGTCTTCCTTGGTCATATTGTTTCTTCCTGCATTCATATGCATAATGACCAAACTTCTTACAGTAATGACATTGAATTTTTTTATTTATCAAACCTCTGGCCACTTGGCTGACTTGGGTTCTGGTTATCTCCTCTGCCATCGACATTTGCAGAACTTCTGCCTCCTCCTCCTCTTGAAGAACTTCTTCCTCTGCCTCTGAATTTGTTTCTCCCCCTGCCTCTACCATGGCTTATGGATGTCTGTGCTACAAATGCACCTTCCAGTGATGTCTGTGATCTGCTGATTCTGTGTTCATGATTGATGAGTGAAGCTTGCAGCTCATCAATGCTTAATGTCGCCATGTTTGTGTGTTCCTCTAAGGTCAACCAAATTTTCAAATATTGGGGGAAGACTTTCGAGAATTTTTTCAACAACCCTTTGGTCTGATACGGGTTCTCCATGAGATTTTAGTTGGTTTATCAACCCAACAACTCTGGTGTAGAATGTGTCTACATTCTTTGAATCTTTCATGCCCAGAGATTCAAATTCTTTTCTTAGAATTTGCAGCTTGGATGTCTTTACCTTATCCAAACCTTGATAGGCAGTCTCCAATGTATCCCATGCTTCCTTGGCATTAATCTTTGCTGCTATTCTTGGGAGTATGCTCTCATGCATAGCTTGATGTATGAAGAACAAAGCTTTTCCATCTTTCTTCCTCTGTTCTCTCAAGACATCTTTCTCAGCATGTGTGAGATTGTTATATGCAGCCATGTCTGCTGGTTCTGCATAACCATGCTGAACTATCTCCGAGACATCTTGTCCTCTCAATAAGGCTTTCATTGTTAAAGACCAATATTCATAATTCTTTCCTGTAAAACTTGGAGGTTGTAATGAACCAGAAGTGGAAGCCATTTTTAATTAACTTTCCTTGGAAAATTAATTTCCACCTTTTAAGGAAAGATTTCTTTCCCAAAATCTTGGGCTGTTATAAACCTTGGTCTGATATAACCTGGCTTTGATACCAGATAGCCAAAACCGAGCCGACTAAACTTGGGTTTATGGCTCAGTCAATATTTAAAAGAAAATAATTTCACTTTTTAAACTCCGAACTGTTTTTACTGCGACCACCTTTTTACTGCGACCAAGTTAATACCTGCGATCAACTTATATGCGGTCAAGTTACCTGCGATCAAGTTGATGCATGATGCGATCAACTTATGTGCGATTAAGTTGATGAGATCAAGTTGGTAGAATATGTTTCTTAGTCTAAAGACTTAAGAATTTACAAATGATTCTACCTGTGAGTAAAATGAAGTAAACTACCCACTTTTGCAAATCCAAATAACTTATAATAAAAACATATGCCCAAATATATAGGAAGATTTGAATGACCAAGGTGCAGTAAAACCTGGAACTTTCACGCGGTGAGATTTTTATGGATTCTTGTTCTTTTACTTATGAGTGATTGTAAAAGACATTTACAGAAGTAAATCTCGAAATATGAGCAGCCAAATAATCATGAATTCAACCACAAACTATTTCATATATTTAATTATGCGGAAATACAAAGTAATACAAACTTGTGTGTTACAAACTCGTCAATCCACAGAGCTTCAGCTCTTCGACTAAATCAAATGCACAGAAGCTTGAGCTTCAACTTCTCTTTCTCACCCGGAGTTCCTCTGTTGTCTAACGTCTCTCTTGTGTCTGTGTTCCTGTGTTTGTCTATAAACTAAATTACAAAATGCTTCTTCTATTTATAGACAACCTGAAGATTGCTACAGCATAGACCGACTTACTTTCCATTAAACACTGCAATAACTATCTACCTAACAACTTAGCTTCTGAAATAAATTCGATTGAATTAGGCTGCCTACATGTGGACTTTTCCTTCTTGTCAGACTCACATCGTGGCTTGTACAGACTCTGTCGACTGGAGGTCAAGTGGAGATCTACGAATAATTACATTTTTCCAACAGTGTCTTCTTCAAATCGTGTTTTATCAAACAGTGAGCTGAGGAAGGGATGCATGCAAGGTGGTAAGAAAACCTTAAACATCGCAAACCGGCTGCCGCTTCAATTAATGTTAGTTCCAATCGTGAGCCGAGACATGCATGCAAGCAAGGTGGTAAGAAAACCTCAATGGAAACATGACTTCTTTTGCACTTTTATTTATGATGCATACAACGTCAAACCTGTGGCATTCAGTTGTAATGACCACAAATTCTTCTTTTGTTTCAATTGTGATACCTAATGTCATTCCAACTCACTGCAACATATGTTGAAGTCTATTAAATATTACACGGGTTTCTCATCTGCAGAAGAGATTGTGGAGCTATATATGGAGTTGTAAGAAACTATAATTCATATGAAAAATTAAGATGCTAATTATCGTGTTCCAGAACCCTCTACTATGTTGTATATTTAATTTACTACTGGAGTAGAGGGATAGCCATGATTATCCCTTTCCAGAG
>LPNX010700611.1:0-10594 GCA_001517045.1 Pseudotsuga menziesii | reverse complement strand
TTATTTATAAATGTAGCCTACTCCCAATTTTAATCATAGAAATTTTTCATAACAAAATATTGGACAAAAAGTTTGTAAATTAATAAATAACCATTTTTCTTAAAAAAAACATAATTGTTTTATAATAAGACTTCATCTTGTTATATTATATATATATAGTTCCCTCCATTATCTTAAATTGGGTTGATGCCTAAAAGATAATATTCACTCTCATAGAGTATATTCAATATTTCTTACTTTGTTTCCATAAAGTAAGAAAGTTTTAACCAAACAAAAACAACTTTAGATTTTTCTCCAAAACCAATATATGCATATCTAATAATTGAATACTGCAATTTAACTTTTAAAAAGTTAAC
Source organism: Pseudotsuga menziesii (assembly GCA_001517045.1). Lineage (NCBI taxonomy): Eukaryota > Viridiplantae > Streptophyta > Pinopsida > Pinales > Pinaceae > Pseudotsuga > Pseudotsuga menziesii. Next base: position 10,238 of record LPNX010700611.1, on the reverse strand, counting down.
TAATATAATAATAAAAAATTAACAATAATTTCTTAACCCTTTTGGTGTATCGTTGCTTAGTCTAATCATTTTTATATTTTTATACCTTACAATTTACTTATCTATATTAAAAAAACAAAAAAAAACTCGTACTCAAAACTGCGGGAAGGCAGGGGAGTGCCTCTCTCTACTTCAAGAGCACTTTAAACTTTACTTATAGCTCAAATCAACACTTACAACATTGTAACAGCCTCACTTTTACAGCTAACAAAGCTCTCAAAACTTAAATCTATTCCTACAAGACTGTAACACCATGGCTGTTACAACTAACAGTACTCTCTAGATGGTGTTGTAGCTACCTGTTATAACTAACATCAATCTACACAACTATTTCAGCTAGTTGTTATAGCTGACAGTCACCTACAGCTCAGTTGCAGCTCACTATTTAGCAACTTTTTGATAACCATTTGCGTCCATAAACTTAACACAAATATTCTACTTGATCAATTAACATAGATAAACTCTAATTTCAACTACTACAATAAATTAACATAAAAATGGAAACTAAGTTTTTCTAACTCAAAAACAGAGTAAAAACAAGAAATTTTACATTAAAATTTAGAGTTTCAACCACAGGGACTTCACTCAGTGAAATTCTCACATATCACGTGTAATCATGGGATATTAATGAATGCCCTTAATTTTGGTAGATATTGAACCAAACTCTTTTTGTTGAAACCCCCTCCCAATACCTAAAACCTCCCCTCGACCTTTTTTTATACACCAATCCTTATAAACCACCCTACCATCCCCCAACCTTAAACCCCTCATCCCCACAATACATGCAATATATTGGTTTGATTTTTGACTATTTTAAAACCCACAATATGAACTAACATGCTATGATATTGGTCAACAAGTGAATCCCCCGTGGTTTCAAATTTGTATCAATTTTGCTATTACATTATGTCTCACTGTCTTTCTATGTCAAAAACACGATTGCAATGCAAGTATTTATAGTGTTTCTAGCTAAGTCAATCATTAAATACTAATTGACCCTTCATTTATACAAAATAGAATTCTCTGCTTCACAAATTTGCAGATTGACATAATTGAAAAGTGTGTTGCCTCTTTAGAAATTAGACATGCTTTGCTGGAACAGTTCTGTAGCATCAAAACAACTCTTCTCATTTTAATAATCTGGTATATTCAATTGTTTCCCCTTCAAACAAGGTAGTGTGGCAGTGCTGCGACTTTTTAGAATTGTAGCAGTTAACATTTTGGGTTTTTTTGTGTTTCATTGGCCAACAATTTTGGGTGGTGGAGTAATTAATTTTTTCCAACAAAAACTCGAGATAAAGTAGATGGCAATGTTAAAGACATTGCCACCACGTGGCTCTTATTAATAAAGTGATCACTGGACTCTATGAGATAAAAAAAACTATAAGAAGAAAAGGTTGTGTACAAGTTTATTTATAATATAAACTACACCGAAACCCAAAGAAAATAAAAATGAGATTCAAACATACTTATATTTAGTCTACTGCACTTGAAGGTAAAAAAAAATGAGATTTGAACATATTTGTATCTAGTCTTGTATAAGAGGACATGCAAAAAAATAACACATGCTAAGCATGAATCTTATGACTAACGAATTCCACAAGAAAATTGATAAATTAAAATAATTATGCTTAAAGTGTTAATTTTTGTAACCAAAATTTTAATCACAATACCACCTCTACTTATCCAATTTCATAACTAGCAACAACCATATTAATAGGATTAATATGTTTGGAATACGCAGAGAGGTATATATTTGATACATTGATAATGTTTTTTTTCTAAAAAAATGTGTTGATTACTTGTTTCTAAGAGTTAATCTAAATAACAACCACTTAATTTGTTATTTTTAAGCTCGTAGTTGAAGTTATCCCCACTATTAGCTTGCTTTCAAACGGATGGATTGTATTTGCCTTTCTTGAAGCACAACATGCCTCGCTCATTCTGGAATCCATTTGGCGTATGGGCTCTGGTTCTCTGGTACTTGGTCGCTGGAATACACACTTCGAGGCTTCGAGAATGGTTCACGAAGTGTCATTTGTGGGTTCTTTTGCCTCATCTTCTGTTCCCCCTTTGGAACAAGACTATTCTTGAGGGTATTGCTAATACGGTTGGCCGTTTAGTCGCTGTGGATGAAGATTTTCACCTATCCTTCAATAAATGACTAGCCCAGGTACTGGTGGAATTGGATGTCTCTAAAGGGTTTCCTGCTCAGGTGGAGATTCTCTATAAGGAGTGCCTCTTGGTAAAAAATATTGACTACCTGCATGTATTGTTTCATTGTAGCATTTGCCGTGAAACCGACCATCTCTAGAGAACTTGCCCATGCCTGATCAATGAGCACTCTTGCACTAGCTCAGATAGTACTCTCAATACACGTGGTCCGTCTCCTCTATTAGTACTGGAGCATCCAAGATGGGTATTTTCTCACAACCTCTCTCTCTTTTTTATGATGTTTCTAATTCCTTTCTTGAGGCTGTTGATGGGTTAGTCAATCCTCCTATCATGGCTGGTCCCTCGGTATTTGCCAAGGCCAAAAGCTCTCCCCTATCCCCTTCGGATTTTCCTTCATCATCTCTTCATGATTGCACTCAGCAGCCTTCTCCCTCTAAGCCCCCTCCTTCCTCTCTGACTCTTTTATCACCTGTGGCTCTTCCCTCTCTGTCCTCTTCTGAGGATTCCCCCCCTCCCATCCACTTCCACCCCTCCCACGATACCACTCTCTCCTAAAAGTCCCGTATCTTCTCCTTCCTTCTTTGACCCTTCGCTTCAGAGGTCACTGTCAATATTTTCAGCCTCTACACCTACTTCCCCGCCCACGCTTCACCTAAACTCGATTCATTTTGCAAATGTTACTGTTAGGAAAAAGAAGAAGGATAATGTAGTGCTCTGTCTACCTGGCAGAGCACTCAGTCAATCCTTAACAGTGAAGACAATATCTATTTCAATTTAATATTTTAAATTTTAAATTTTTGTGCAGTAAGGAGATAGTTCATCAGTAGAATACCTCGAATTACTTCCGCTATTAAATCCTGCTTCTGCTTCTGCTTCTACTCCTGCTTCTGCTTCTGCTCCTGCCTTTCCCTCTCCTGCTCCTGAAGGAGCCTTACTGCTGGCTCTGATTTTCCACCCTACCAACCAGCAGGTTTGCTGGCCCTAGGAAACCTACGGGTTTCCTAGCCCCCGAGCCCACGTACCAATAAAATGGACAGCAACCTCCTTCACTTAGAGTACAAATCTGCCTGGAGTAATCCCAAAAATTTCTCCCTTCTTCCTCTCTGTTCTTTCGTAAAATTTCTTCAACCCCGTTCTTCCGTAAAATTTTCCTCCCCATGTTCTTCCGTAAAAATTTCCCTTATACCTCCTTCCCCCACCGCCTTCCTTCTTCCACCGCCCCTTTCATTAATTTATGTTATTCTTATTCTTGGGCAGTGTAGTTCCCCTTTTTGGTTTGACATGTGTTATTTGTATTGAACGGTACGTGTTATACCACCTAACCAAATGCCCTAGAAATTTACCTAATGGTTTACCTAAGTTTTATACTGAGTGGCAAGGTAATGATAATCAAAATTTTGTTAATTTGTTATTTATTAATAACTAAATAATAATTACTTAATAATTAACCTTAATAATTATTATATTTCTTTTTATTTTATTATTATTATTTTTAATTAATTAAAAGCACTTACTAATAATCATTAATTAATATGGGGCATTACATACACCCACCCTTCAGGAAACTTCGTCTCGAATTTATGGTCAAAAATAGTGATACTAGGTACATTTATAGGTTTAAAGCAATTCACAATTACTTAGTTACCCTATCAACTATTAAATATTTCATACTAGCGTGCATGTGTGAGGTGTGCATGCATGGCCAGTACATGCACAGGATGCACATGTACTATAGCAAAAACCCCTAAATTCTAACTGATACAAATAATATTTCACGCAACATGACCCATATACAGATATAATATGATTTCTTGTGATATTTGGAGTTATTTAACAATTATGTTCTTATTAGTTAGACAGTTAAGATTGGTAACTACCATCACTACTTCCAGTATCATAATTGTCCAACATTAAACCATAATAACTAAGATGTCCACCCATCCTAACCTACGTCTGCATCCTCCCTATCCTTCCTCTGCTAGTATAGAAGTGGATGTCGGCTTCACTGACCTGCCCACATAAGAACCTGAGAGCGATAGCGTCGGCTGAACAACGGACCTAACCTCTCATAGTAGGTATCCGACCATCGTCATCACAACAACATGGGGAGCGTGTCTTAGCATGGCCCTCCCACTACCTCGGGTACCCGACCATCGTCATCACAACAACATGGGGAGCGTGTCTCAGCACTGCCCTCCCACGACCTCGGGTATCATAAAAACATAGGGTGGAACACATCCATCCCTCTCAACATCCTGGGTCTATATACCCTATCAAACATACTTTGCTGCTATCCAGTTTATTGGTACGTGTCATCGTATCATCAGTTGGCAATAAGGCTTTTCTTCAAGCTATGTATTGAGTCATACTTGCATCACATACTCGGCTATCACATAGCCCCTGTACCCTGCAGGTTAGCACTATGCAAAACATGCATTCATAACAACATTAAATCAATAGTTGGTCCATTATCATTCACATTATTCCCTTTCATCATAAAATCACAAAATAAATCATATCATGGATGGGTACCCATGTACCTCATCATACATATCACATCATACCAAGAATTGCTATCAACTATGTGTTTTAGTTATGAAATAAATGAATATGATGATGACTACTGCATGATAATCACATAAGCACAATACATTCATATAAATGATAATCCTCATAACATCTTAATCAAAGCATCTACATAGGCATGTTAATCATCGTAACATCATGATCAAAGTGTAGTATAAGCATGATAATATCATAATATCATAATTAGAGCATAATCCTGCTAACATCATAACATCCGTAAATAATCACATACATCCTGCCAAAACATAGTTCATGAAGTATAGTTGAGTCCAAAGATAATAAGTAAATACACTGTAATAAGTCTGAGTGATAAATATGCCGGAGTCAAAATATGGGTATTACATACACCCACCCTTCAGGAAACTTCGTCCTGAAGTCATGGTCAAAATAGTGAGGGAAAATCTCAACGCATAGTCTTTGTGTCCTCCCAGGTAGCATATCCTGGGCTATACTTGTCCCATTGGACCTTGACTTGGTCCACGTGTTGACTATGGAGCTGTCCAACTCTATGATCCAGTATACATAATGGTTCGGCCGTGAAGGTTCCCTTGTCCGAGACCTGCAAGTCCTTCCAATGAATTTTGTGAGACTCATCGGCTATGTAATGTTGCAATACTGAAACATGAAATACATTATGAGTCCTATACAAGTGGGGTGGCAGTGCAAGACGATAAGCTACCGGTCCGATTCTCTCTAGAATATCGAATGGCCCTATAAAGCGAGGTGACAACTTGGTCCCCTTTCCAAACCGAATGGTGCTTTTATTCGGTCGGATACGTATAAATACGCGATCCCCTACCTCATAACTTCTATTAGTTCTGTGTGCATCAGCATAACTCTTTTTTCTATCATGTGCTTCTTTAAGTCGCTTCCTGATCTATACCACTTGCTCTTCCATCTCCTGAAGCAACTCAGGCCTGACTAAAACAAGATCCTCCAACCTGTCCCAACTGAGTGGAGTCCTGCAAGGTCTCCCATACAATTCCTAGTATGGAGGCATACCAATGGAGCTATGATGACTGTTGTTATAAGAAAACTCTACTAGAGGAATATATTTCTCCCACTGTGTCTGCTGATCCATAACATACATCCTAAGCATGTCCTCCATCACCTGATTCACCCTTTCTGTCTGCCCATCTGTCTCGGGATGATAAGCTGAGCTCAAGTTCAGCTGGGTTCCTAATGCTGACTGCATGCTTGTCCAAAATCTGGAGGTAAACTTAGGGTCTCGGTCAGAAATTATCTTCTTTGGAACTCCATGAAGTGCACAATTTCATTTATGAATACCCTTGCTACATCTGTCACATCATAGGTGTCTCTCACTGGAATGAAGTGGGCACTTTTGGTCAGTTTGTCGACCACTACGAGTATAGCATTATGTCTCGAGGATGTGAGGGGCAATCCCACAACGAAGTCCATGGAAATGAATTCCCATTTAGTCTCAGGAATATCATGAGGCTGTAAGAGACCGGCTGGGTGTCGATGATCTTCCTTGACTTGCTGGCATTCTAGGAATTTCGAAACAAAATCCACTACGTCACTCTTCATACCAGCCCAGAAGAAGAGTTTATTCATGTCTGCATACATCTTCTTGACTCCAGGGTGCGCACAATAATGTGCCCTATCGGACTCTCTAAGGATTATTTCCCTGAGACCACCTTCTTTAGGGATATACATCCTCCCTTGGTACCGCAGCAACCCATCTGCCTCAATATGGTACCCATGATACTTAGACTCACACTTCTTCCCACTCTGAATATCTGAGGTTACCTTGATATACCAACCATCTCCCAAGAGTTGTTCGAGGACTTTCTCCTTCAAATCCACTCTCAAGGGGATTAAGGAGAAAATTCTCGGCCTTCGGCTTAGAGCGTCTGCCACCACATTCTCCTTCCCTTTGATATATGAGATACCAAAGTCATACTCACTCATGAACTCACTCCATCGTCGTTGCCTAGCATTTAGATCCCTTTGTGTAAAAATATACTGCAAACTCTGATGATCTCTTTTAAGTGTGAAACTTCTGCCAACCAGGTAGTGTCTCCATAATTTTAGTGCCAGCATAACTGCTGCCAATTTCATATCATGGGTGGCATATTGCTCCTCGTGAGGCTTCAACTTACGAGATGCATAAGCTATTACCCCACCTTCCTACATCAGAACTGCTCCTAACCCTTGCTTCGAGGCATCAGTACATACCATGAAGTCTTTATCCATGTCTGGTACCCGTAAGATTGGTGCACTCATCAACAATCTCTTTAATTCGGCAAATGCGGCATCACATTCAGTGGTCCATTCATATCTGATTCCCTTTCGCTGCAAGGTGGTGATGGGTTTTGCAATCTTGGAGAATCCTTCCACAAATCTTCGGTAGTACCCTGCTAGTCCCATGAAGCTACGCACCTCATGCGCATTCTTCGGGATTGGCCAATCCTCGATGGCCTTCACCTTTTCCGGGTCCACTCAGATCCCCTCTCGTGAGATGATATGCCCTAATTAGTGAATCTCCTTTTGGAAGAAAAAACACTTCGACAATTTACCAAAGAGTTTATGTTCCCTTAAGCAAGTTAAGACCAACCGCAAGTGCTCCTCGTGCTCCTTCTCATTTTTAGAATATATAAGAATGTCATCTAAGAATACCTGAACAAAGTGGTCCAAGTAATTCCGAAAGACACTGTTCATGAGGCTCATGAATACTGCTCGAGCATTTGTCAAACCAAATGGTACCACTACGAACTCATAATGCCCAAATCGAGTTTGAAAAGCAGTCTTAGGAATGCCATTTTCTTTAATCCTAAGCTGGTGATACCCCGACCGCAAATCAATCTTAGAGAAGACTGATGCGCCTTTCATCTGATCAAATAGGTCATCAATTCTTGGTATAGGATACCTGTTCTTCACTGTGGCTTTGTTCAAATCCCTATAATCTATGCACAGTCGCAAATATCCATCCTTCTTCTTAACAAAGATCACTGGCGCTCCCCACGGTGAGATGTTAGGTCTAATTAGTCCGAAGTCTAGCAACTCTTTTAACTGGATTTGCAACTCTCGGAGCTTAGGGGTTGTCATTCTATAAGGAGTCTTTGAGATCGGCTCCACACCGGGTTTCAGTTCGATCGTGAAATCAAGCTCTCGCTCTGGAGGTAGTTGTGGAAGTTCTTCTGGAAAAACATACTTGAACTCAGATAGTACTGGGTAAGAGTTCAAGGAAGGTCCTTTACTATTGCTCACCGTCTAAACTACAAACAACTGACATCCTTGTCTTAAACACCTTTTAGCTTTCACCACGGAGATGAAACAGAGGGATATCTTCCTTTTTCACCCCTGGATTTGGATTGCTCGACCCTCATCATCAAGGCACTAGACTTTCTTTGCATAACAATCCATGAAAGCTCTATGGTCTTCTAACTTATCCATGCCGATAATGAGGTCATAGGTGCCCAAATTGGTGACATAAGCATCCAACTTAGTGGTGCATACTCCTAAGTCCACTTGACACCCCCTTACCTTAAGACCTACTGCATGTTTAACCCCTGAAGCCATCTCGACTGATTCAAAATCATCGTTCTTGCAGGATTCCAACCCACATTTATCTAATGCATATGGTGAAATAAAACTATTTGTCGCACCAGGATCAAATAAAATTTTAATTTTGACATGGTTTACTTTACCAGATGATTCTACCACGGTGGACTGATGTTCTGCCTGTTGGTTGTGAACAGCTGCATGAATCCGATGAGTGTTATCAGAATTGCTCATGGATGCTTTTCGTTCCTGCTTCCTGCTACTGGTCTGCCCTTTAGGACACTCCCGCTGAAAATGAGGACCTCCACATCCCCAACAAGATACATTAGGTGGTGCTTGCATGCTGCTGGGAGGAGTCCTCTGGGATGTGTTCCTTCCCCGAGATCCTCTGAAACTTCCCGATCCTCTATAGGAATTTCCATGTGTTCATCCTCGGTTCCCATGGTTTTTTGACGAGTCCTGTGATACTGAGTTAACTGAAGTGTTACCCTTGGGGTGAACCTATTACCATAAGGAGGAGGTCTGGATGGTCCCCCTCTAAAATATGGTCGTGGGGCCTTCCCTGTAACATACTGATTGGATCCTATCAACTTGCTTCCTCCCTTTGCATCTGACATATCCTCAGCATAGCAAGCATACTCGACTGCCATGGCAACTGAGGATGGCTTCCACATCCGTACTGCAGCTCTGATCTTGTAGTTGAGTCCATACACAAATCTCTCCACCTGCCGATCATCCGAGTCCAAGTATGAAACATACTTTACCAGTTCCATGAATCTAGCTTCATACTCGTCATCCATCATGTTTCCCTGTACCAAAGCATGAAAGGAACCCGCCTGTTGTTCCTTGTAATAAGCTGGAAGATACTTCATGTTGAACCTCTCCTCGAATAATTCCCATGAAACAGACAAAGGAGTAAGGTGCAATTGTTTCTCAAGGTTTGAACACCAATTTAGGGCATCACCCTTTAGCTGGAAGATGGCCATTCGAGCCTTGGAACTCGAAGTATACTCATTTAGTGCGAAGCACCACTTCATACCCTCGAGCCACGCTTCAGCGTGCTTACCCGGTCGTCCTCCAGAGAACTCAGGAATTTTGATCTTTTGCAGCTCTCTAGAAATATCCTGAAGCGGTTCTTGCCTTGGGACCTGCGCCCTCTCAGAGTTTTCTCGACTCACCTGCGTGGTTTCTACCTCTGCGATCCTCTCTGACTGCCTGTTTAGTGTGGCCATGATGGTTTCCAAGGACCCCAGTATCACCCCCATCTCAAGACTGGAAGTTGTCCCTTGCGGTGCCGGTGGTGGGATCTGTGGTGGTGGTGAGGGTGGTTGACTTGGGGTCGGTGGTGGCGGCGAAGGTGGTTGACCTCGACCCCGCCCTCGACCTCGACCTCGACCTCAACGTGTTTGAAACATGATAATTCCTAGCATATTCAACAATATTATGCCATTATTATCTTAATCTAATAATTGCAGAGATAATATTTTAGTTATGCAATGCTTACAATTATGCATAAAGACAAATTGTCAATATTTGCGTAAAACTTGCATAGTCGCTTTCATTAAATGATTTCGTCTTGAGGTTTAATTTGTGCCTAAACGTTTAGCTCATAATGCTAGCCTTAACAGTGTCTTGTTTTTCTTATTTTACATCCATCTCGCCTCTTCGACTATTAGTCAAAGTCTCGGTAATGTCTTCAGTTTAATATTTGAATTTCCAATAACATAGGCTAACTAACGTTACCATATCTAAATTTTTAATGTTATCTATATTGTTAGGTGTGGAATTAACATTCAACTTCAATGACTTAACATTTAAATGTTATAGCTAAACATTTAATATTACATTAAAGAAAAATAACATTAAATTATATATTTTATTAACCTAACTTCTATTTTAATCATGCAACTCAT